>JJRW01S0019601.1:13885-26920 GCA_001188405.1 Loxosceles reclusa
AACTTAAGTATTACAATTGATCCGCCAAATAATCTGTAATACACAAAAACTGCTGAAGAAATTTCGTTCCACATATGCTCGACTGGGTTGAAATCCTGACTCTGAGCGGCACAAACTATCCAAACCTTCGTACCACTGCGTAACCGCTTTCACTTCTGTGACACGGTTCATTGTGCTCCTAGTAAGAACAACAGACCGTTCCGTAATACTGCCACAGAGTAAGCAGGACGTGATTATCTATAATGTCAGTGTACTAAGCCTTGATCATGTTAGTAAACGTAAGACAGTACCAAAAGAAAGCGTTCTAGAACAACACTCCATCAAAGTGGAACCCCACGGTTACTACTACAGACTCCGGTAGTACCCGCTCCACTGGCAGTATCGAGACCCAATAATCTACCATAAAAAAACATGTAAACCATAGGCATGAAAACATGCGAATCTTGATTGGACACTCCATTAGATTGCTTTCCACTGGACAATCGTTCAGTTTTTAATCTCCTCGCACCATGGTAATTGAATCCGCGAATTGAGTTTTGTTACATGCGGCATACAAGCCGTCACGCTGCTTTGATATCAAATTTTTTTCGGACAGTATTGATGCAGACAGATGTATGATTACTGCTCTGGAATTCTTTCGGGATGCTTTCAGCTGAGGTTCAACGTTTTTTCACAGGTTATACACTGTGAAGAAAATCCACTCAAAAACAACGAGTTCACGAGGAGTTGCGGTAGCGTTAGTTATATCGACTACTATGTTCGTCCACAACCTTTTTGTTTACTCATGACCTGGTCGTCCCCGTAGGAACAATAGCGGAATATGTAAATCACGTCGCTGTCCGGACGAGTATTGGTAGGTAGTGTATTTTAGTAGTTGGAAAACCTTCTCTTTCAATCCTCCGCGAATATCAAAACAATTCATATAAAAAGTACGACTAACGAAGAAACATGCTTCTCCCTAAGGCATATGTTAATGAAGACGTTGCAGTAAAGAATTGGCTCTAATCCATTTTCGCTAAAAGCAGTCTTTCAATTAGCAAAACAGTCTCGTTTATTTGATCGATCGATAGTCACTGTGAGTTACCTGAATTAACTAACATTTTCTTAAGCAAGAGGAAAATATTACGGTTTGACGGCGTATGTAAGCAGCATGCGGTAGGAGAAAAGAAGGATGGAAAACGGGATTTGGAATGCAAATTGTTCAAACAAAACAAGAAAAACAGGCGGAATCTTAAGAATTCTGGTATGAAAATTATTTCACTTATCTACTAACAACTATCCTTCTAGATGTTCGTATTTTCGGATTTAATATATATATATATAATTTTAACATTAAATACATTTGTCTCATTCAACACCCACTCTCCGATAGATGTAAGAGAAGATTGGAAGCCATCTTCTATCACAATCATGTAAGAAGATTCACCTCTTAAAATTCAACATCCTTATCATTAACACGGTCGCTACCTATCACTTCTATCATTTGCTGGTTCATGATGAGGTACTTCCACCAGTAGCCGGTCAAGCACCAGAGCGTGATGGAACAGGGTAAGACATCAAAATTAGCACAGTAAGTCATACACCACGTTTATTTCAGGTAATACAATAAGCTACATTTGATGACTTGTTTCAGTAGAAGGTCCATCTTCAAACGGCCGTTTCATTTCGTTGAGTGTTATCGAGCTTGCTACTGAGACTAGACGTTAGAAATGAGAATGATCCCTTGGATTTTGATCAATCAGCTTTCTTGAAGACTTGTCCACCAAACGTTTTTACCGTGGTAAAACTCTGCGCCAAGGGGCATTCTGATTTGTATGATTAACGTATATTTATTCGGATGTTAAGGCCATAGAATATTAAGATGGCAAAGAGTGGATGATTAGGTGGTACAGGTCAGATGTTATAGTCGTAACAAGGTCAAGTTTGTATAAGAGAGTAATGGACTGTGAAGGGAATTTCGGGATACGTGACTTTATAATGATGTTAGAGATTGATAATGACTGATGGTAGTTTTGAAGGGGTCAGTGATTATGGGGGTCAAGTTTGAGTAAAAGTGGGTGTTGGGGGACCCCGTACTAATTAGCGTTGTAACGCGAAAGGTTTTAGATTTTAAACTTTGATCTTAATTTCAAATACTTGAATTGTTTTAATACGTGATAATGAGGTTAGTTTGAATTCTACATAGTATTCTGAAATGCTTATGTATATTCGTGTGCAAAACTAAGTTACATTCATAATTAAAAGATCAGAACTCCAGGAAAGTTGAAATATATAAGAATCGAATATCGCTGGAACACACTGTTGAAATAGAGTGACAACAGCACAAAAAGATGAACGCAAATGTCGAGTATAGTATTGAAGTTCTTTGAGAGGAGAACCTTAGAACGTCTGATTCTGTTCAACCGGGAAACACAATGAGAGTCAACCACTACTAAGCCACTTGTTGAGTAATTAACCATAGAGCTTGAGCAGTTTGTTTTCTAAACACGTTACATCATCATTTATTTATCATTCCAAATGAATTTAAAGATAACCAGGAATTCAAATGTGTAAATCCCATTAGCTACTTGCTACTCAAACGAAAAAAAAAAAACGTAATGCAACAATATACTCCATTATTGAAATAAACCTCCAAATCTTCACGTTGTAAAGAAAATATTTATTTCATGTCGACGCCGGGAATCGAGCCCCGAACGTTCATCTCCAGAGGAGCCGCTTTTACTAGTTAAGCTAAGCCGACGCTGTAATTCTATGCTTATATTTGATGTCTTTTGTCGGTGGGCATTACGACGTAACATGCCTTTATAAATGTTCCAACAAAAATGTTAACACATTTTAGTAAAAAATAACTCAACCTCAATCTAGTCACAATATACATTGAGTGGCCACTTTATTATCACCACCCATTCACTTCGTCGTGGGATTACGTTTGCCCTCAAGAGGACTATAGTTCTCCTTGGCATGCACTTAATGAGATGGTGATAGTTGGCCATGGAAAAGTTCCGAAGATAATGGATCTGAGACAAACTGCAGTTTTGTTATATTGTACGTCAGTCTGAATACAGCTGCCTAATGTCCTTTTCACCCTCATCTCACATATTTTTAATCGGATAGATATCCGGTGATTGTGAGAGCCCAAGGAAGCAAGGTAAAGTCACCGACATGATCCTTAAACTCTGGAGAATACGAGCTGCGTGACGAAGGCATTGACCGGCCGGAAGTTCCTGCTTCCATTATGGTAAATCATGAGCATAGCAGGATGTACTTTGTCAGCGAGATCCCTTCTGGCTGAAAGACGACGCCCCACGCCCATTAAGTGATCCATAAAATGCAATAAAAACATACTGCTTTCATACGCTAGCTTTAAAGTCGTGCGTATGCTTCCAGGGTCTGAGCGCTCGTGCCATTTTCTCCATGTAAGCTTCTGTTCCTCCTCATGAGGTATTTGAAAACAGGATTCGTCAGACTAAATTAGAGTTTGCCAGTCATGTACTGTCCTATGTTTTTGCTCCCTTGTTATAAGGAAGCGTTTAATCATGTTCCTTTTGAAAAACCAAGATTTTTTAACTAACTTTCCGTTGCTAAATTTTATATGGTTCAACGTGCGTCGACTTGTTTGTGTGCAAATGCCTCCATAGATTCTCCCAATTGACGAGATGCTGTGATTTGATTAACTGTGTCCCTTTTGTCGTATCTGGACATAGTCGTAATGTTGGAGCCGTAAGGCTCCAGTTATTTGCTGTACCCGTCCGCGTAGGACTTTTGACAGCTTCCCCTGAGGGGTTCAAGTCGTGGTCGCGAGGCGACCTCTGCCAGTGGCAACCTATCCAGATCAACGAGATTCTACTCAACAGAGTCAGCGAGAAGCCAAGAGCCCCGCCGCTTTGTATGCGTGCTCTCAACTCTAGTCCGCACAATCTACTCAAATACTGCACCAAGATCTAATTCCAGTTCCGGCCGTCTGGGCCACGTTTTATTCAATTTTCCAGTCAGCTCTGCTCGTCACCAGTGTTAAGCAGTTGAGGAGTTTCCCCAATACCTAACTTGAATGAACCTCGAGTGGTGAGGTTGGGCTCATTTCTCTGCCAGTACCAGTCAAACTTGGTTTTGGCCGCGCGCTCCTCCCTGCACCGGGAAGGAGTGAGCGCTGGGAGGGCACGCTGGCGGCTTCCAGTTAATCGATTCATGTCTTTATCAAGTGCAAAGGCTGGCAAGACCTTTTCTTATCAGGGAGGCGAGACTACTAAGCATGTCTCACACACAGCCCCACTTCTCGTGGAACTTCTTTCCCCATTTTCCCAGTTAAACTGGTCGGCTCTTCCGCCTGTCTCTAACCGGTAATCTCCTTCCAGTCTTAGACTCCAGCCACGTCTGAGTCTCAACAAAACCTGTAAAAAAAAAGGGGGGACCCCAACTCTGCCAGCGTTAGTTTGGTCCACTATAGCTCACGTAAGGTGCGTTCAGACACACATAATCATACACTGTACAAGATAGATATATAACCATGTGCAGTGCTCAGGACACCAACTATAGATGAGATACAAGATCTCAGAGCTGGCCCCCCTCGCACCACATCTGAATAATAATGTACGACTTTATGTTCGGTGTCGGGTCTTATGGTAGGTCAAAAAGACCCTAAGGACCCGGCTCGTTCGAACTTATCAGTCCAGTCAGTTCCGCTTGACTTTTCCAGACCTTCCCCTGAAGAACTCAGGGTTGGGTCTGTAGGAACACCCGGTTCCATGCTACCGGGCTTTTGTACTAGCCACTGACCGAGTGCCAGTGTGCTAGCCGGCGCCTCTCAATAGCACTTCGCTCCAGACTCTCGAGAGAGTTCCCTAAGGCGTCAAGTCGGACACTTGTCTAGCCTCTGACCGAGTGGCAGAGCCGCTGATTTAGTCACATTGGACGGGCGCGCCTAGTTTGCGCCTTTGAAACCACCATGGTCGCCCATCTCCATGGCTGACTTGGACAACGAAGTTCGCGAGGCGTTCCTGGCCACCTCGTCTACAGCGTCTTATGCCACAATACTTCGGTGACGGAGTTCGAGAGGTGTGGTGAGAACCTCATCTACCCCGTCTTGTCCCTATACTGTAGGACAACGAAGCTCGCGAGGTGGAGGCAACACCCCGTCTGCAACGTCTTATGTCACTACACATTTGGGCAGCGAGGTTCGCGGGAGGGAAGATACGGCCCCCCGTCTACCTCGTCTTATGCCACAACACGTGCCGAAGCACTTCTGTGCCCCTCACTCTTTAGCACCACTGATCTCGTATAACCGTACAGTGGAGTTCCCAGACCCACGTGGGATAAATCCCGGACGTAAGTGAGTTGGCCACTTGCTCGGGCCGGGTAACGGCCACACAACCCGGCTCCGGAAGAATCCTTACTGCCAGACTAATGCATGAACGGCTACACCAGGCTGTTTTAGCAAGACAGTGGACTCCCTCGGTCCCGTATCTGGACACATGTGGCAACTCTCATTTGCGTTAGGGTATCCAGTCGATATCATATTTGATGTTGAGACCTAGTTTTTTTTTGTTTGGCGGTCAACTCTCTTGATCATTCGTCCACAACTTGATCATTAGACAAACGTCGTTTCTCTGAATCTTGCCCCAAAGCGGCGCATACCTACGGAATCCACTTTCAAATCGCTTTTTTCCCCATTTCTTTTGACGCTACACTTTATTGTCTTGTTGCTTTTATTCCTGACCCCCTTTTGTACTCATTAGTCAAGAGTGCGGTCTCAGAGACAGATCATAGTTGCTTTGTAAAAAAAAATGGAAATTTAATATGTATTATACAGATGGTAAATTTGAACTCAAACTTCCGCACAAGTTCTCTTATCTCCAAAACTCATCGTAAGTATTTATGATAACGGTGTCACGTTTACGCCTAATTGAGATTTACATTTTTTTTTAACTTCAAATCAAAATATCCATTCATCCCTGAGGATTCACTTCAAAGTATTCTTTAAATACTGAGAGGTCTAACTTTTATTAAACTTAACGCCTTTTTTATATCGCTGTCTTTTCACGAGCCACAAGAAAACACAGGACGACTCCTTTAAAGAGTTTAGTCACAGCACATAGCAATAAAGTTGTTACAAGGAAAAATTCACTCTCGTGAATGAACACCTGATATATTATTGTAAGAGGTGTTCATGAGTACTGTGCGTAACATGCACCTTTACATTATTTGACAGTACCATTTTTCTACCTACATAGTCTCCTTCTTGCGAAAGGATGAGATTTAATAATGCTTGTAAAAAGAGATCTTTCTAAAGTTAAAACCAACCTCAATCAAGTAGGGTGAAACCAAACGAGAGAACTTTTCCAAAGCTTTGGAATCCACATAAAATGTGGGTGGTAGTTTAATGCCCTGTGTAGCAGTACCAACTATTTGAGCATGAGACGCGAGCATCACATCTGAAGTAGAATTAAAAGTCTGAACACCTTCAGTGTCAGAAAGTAAGTTTTCTTCTGCCCGAATGCACCGAGTTACAAGAGCGTTTAGTAGACATAATTCTCAAGTAATTCCAAATCCAATATCACAAGGGTTTTTACCCAACACAAAAATATATCAATTCTAGATAAATAACTTAATGAACTAAAAGGTTATAGAAAACTTGCTAAACTGAATCAGAAAAAACCAAAGTAAAAATCAAGATAACTATTTAGTTGAGCAACGGAAAGATACAAGAAAATAATCAAACTTAAATGCTAATTTGCACTAAAAATGAGAATTCAAACATATAATTCAATAACTTCAAAGCACTTCAAAATTCAAAGGCAATATCAATGAAGTATAAACGTACTTGAGTCACCTTAATACTTATGAAACTTTAAATGTCTTTTAAACCACTTTCAAATATCTAGTAGTCATTCTAATACGCTTTTTGATATGTCTTAATAACATTTATTGTTTTGAACGTAGAACCAGCTAAATTTAACAACCAGATAGCCTTCCTTCTCGTAATTTAAATCTTTGGTTCTACTGGAATTCGAAGTACACAGAATACGGTGCACTAACGTCGCAGAAATTTATCACATAGCTTCAAATTAAATACGGTATGAAACTAAGTGCGAGAGCCAAGAACAGACTCTGCTCGTAGGAATTTAGAATAAACGCGATCCAGCAATTCTGAGCTGCGAGAGTCATCAGATATTCGTCAGCGTAGTTATTTTTGTACGTTGCTTGGAAAATCGTCATAATGACGTAGCGTTCCCTTATCTCTTTTTGTCCAGTGGCGGCGAGTCGAATGTTAAAGGTTTCGCATCGCTTTGCGGTTAATAAATGTTTATCAAGGAAGGGAAATTTAGTCATTACAGCAGGCAGTGTGTGAAAGCCAAATCTACCAGCCAGTTTCCACACCCTGCCTACTGAACAAGCCTAATTTGTAAGGAAAAAAGAAGAAGAGTAACCGAATAATTTGAAAACCATAAATAGCGTACTATAGATATATATATCTGGTTCGTGAACACTCGACCTTCTACCAGAGACTAGGACGCAGCCCATGCAAACCCTAGAAGACGAGACTTGTGAAGCCGCTGATGGTTCGAAACGTCAACTACTTAGTCATGCGCGTAATCATGAAACTAAACCCTCACGGCAGATACTGGCCTAATCTCTGATACTACGAGATCTAGACTTGGAAAGGAAGTTCCATTCCCATCTCTCGTGGAACTTCTTGCCCACGTTTTTCACCCAACCGAGAGTCTTTAGTCAACTCTTTAACGCTAATTAGAAAACACATCTCGCACAGTGAAGAATTTGTCAGTTTTCTGCAAAACTCGACAAGGTATGTTTGATGCAGATATACAGATGTTTAGAGTTGTTACGTTATGTGATGAACGGGCTGACCACCATAGCGCGTAATAGTATTTTCTCTCTTGTCGTATAATAAGTGTCTCGGCGGCTGTGTGTCTCTAGCTGTCCCATGGTAGCGTTCTTTGATCACTAGATATGCTTTCAAGACACGCGCGAAGGCAATTCGCCTAGGTAAGAAAGTTTGAGTGGGGGCCACATTATTGTTTTGCGAGGAGCTGGATGTTCCCATAAACGAACTGGCCGGTATCTAGGCCGTTCTGATAAGGCCGTCAGGAGGTGTGTGTCAATGAGTGCGAGACGGTACTGAAACACGACCATCGCGCTCAAGATGCTCTATATAAACCACCAGTACAGAGGACTGTCTAATCCTGCGACAAGCACTTTGTTTTTGTTCAAAACCAGCTTCCAATGTCTCCGTGTCTGTCAACACCGTTTCCATGCGACTTAGGGAGGATATTTTGCCTCATTGCTCTCCGCGTATGTGCTACCATTGGTAATAATAATAATATTTTTTCCGCATTGGAATATTTATAATAATATGTCTACGTTCCAAGAGAACAACAAACATATTCTAGATTTGAAGGTTGCATTTCCACCGGTTAAGTACAAATTCCGATGAGATGCATGTCTGCATAAGAAGATAGCTAATGCGTGAATAAGACAAAGCGTAGAATGGGGAGATAACAGAAAATAAAGAGAGCAGTAGCTGAGAATAGTTCAAAGCTTTCTACTCAGACTAGCTTAACTTTACAAGAGAAGACACAAGATGTATACAGGAACAAAAAAGAAGCCGACAGAAAAATTAACTAAATTGTGGAATGACAGCATTTATTCTATGCGTTGACACCAATAAAAAGGGAGTTTTCAGAAGTAGGCTAAAAATGGAAACGAGATGCAATCATAAATCAGCAAGCCAGCATGCCAAGTGTAAGAAAATAATTTTAGAAAAGGTACAAGAATAATAGAAAAATGCTATAATGTTCAACCAAAGAATTAAGAAAAGACAATCAAAGCAAAGGAAACTAATGCACTGATTTTTTTTAGCACACGTGCAGCTCACAATAATTACAAAAATATCGCTCATAATAAGCGAATATCATATTGAGGGATGAACGCATTAAGCAACAGTTTCTTTAAATTCTTGAAGGGAGAACCACATGGGCGAAGGATTAAAGAAGGGGACCAGTAAGCAATCGGTTTTCATCAAGGGCGAGGACCCACCATCGCCTCCATTTCTAGTATTGTCGTGCACGACGATATTGGACTTCAAAGTGGAATAGGATGGTCTTTAACAACGGATCGTGATTCAGTTTAGGTAGTGATGACTGCCATTTATGTATCTTGAGACCTCCTCTCAGGATTCACTTCAGTGGCTTAATCCTCTCTTTTCTTTCGAGTGTCACGCGTAATTGTGTGTTTTTCCCGTATGTTTGGATTGTTCTTGTATTTTATTTTTTTTTTGCAGTTTGTCTTGGCATGTTTAATTGTGGATTGTGACGGTGAGACCCTATTCCGTCCTTAAGTGACTAGATTATTTTGTTAATTTTAATATTTGTAGTCAGAATATTTAAGAGATGAGTTAAGATGTTGAATAATGTACTTGTACATGAATGTGGATTTACAGGAACAGGATTGTTCGTAAATGGTTTTGATTTCGATTTTTTTTATTGTTATGTTACTTGTTGGGTTTTGTGGGTAAATCTGTGTAAATATTTTTGTTTGTGTGTGGTTGTTCCATTTGATTTTAATTTGTGTATCCCCCTTGTGTATTTTTTGTTTGTTACGAAAAGAACACTGCTCCCTAATTTATGCTAATATTGTGCACTTGGCGACGGAGAGGCTTTCCGCAATTTTATGGGTTTTGTAGGTGGATGACTGTGTAGTTTTCTTTGTATGTAATTATTTCACGTAATTTTGATTCATTTATTTCTTGTGTATTATTTGCTGTTACGACGAAGGAACTCTGTTCCCTAATTTGTGTTAATGTTGTGCACGTGACAATGGAGAAAGCCTACGCAATTTTATGGGCGGAATTGTGTATATATTTTACTTTGTATATGGTTCTTCCACGTTATATTAGTTTCTTTGTTTCGTGTGTATTAGCTTTTTTTTCGTGGTGACGAAGGAACTCTGTCTCCTACTCTGTTCACAAGTAAATGTTCTCAATATTCAATCAAGGAAAGATTGGCAAGAAAGCAGAAAATATTCACAAGGTAATGGAAAATATTTTCAAACGAATGTAATATATTTTCAAGCGAATGGAAAATATTCTCAAGTGAATGGCAAATGAGTAGCAAATTGCTTCAAGCGAGTGGAAAATGACCTAAAGAAAGTGGCAAATGTTCTAAAGTGGAAAACGTGCTCTGAAGTGAGTGGATGCATAGGCATTAGACGGTATAGTTGTGCGAATTATCTTTCAGCTTGCGCTGTAGCTAGTCGAACTCCAAGTATGACTGTGTGTGTGACTCGCCTTTAGATGTCATTAAAGATCTCGTCTTCTAAGAGTTCCGGGCTGCCGTATCGGCGACTGCAACATTACAAAGGTTGAAGAAACAGAAGTGATATCTTTTCCACAGAGCGTACCTGGCAGCATAGTTCTCACCAATGTTGAACACATATCCTCAGAAATATTCAACCTCTCCTCCGGAGCTTCTAACTTAGATTTCCTTTCGCAGTCATGTAGCCTTTTCAATATATCTGGAATATAGTAATTAAGCAACCAACCCGTTAGAGCCCTCCAATAGTCAATAACGATTAATTGTAGCAGAGAAGCAGCCAAGTAAGCAGTTTCCCAAAGCGACATCCTAAGCCGCTTCAATTTGATATAACGGCGTAATGAAACGTTCATTCTGAGAGAGCGTCAATTCGCAAAGGCTGTACAATATACCAATGTTTATCTGTAATAATTGTGATTTTCTGAAAATGTAATTATCTATATAGGGATAGTCATATCATCCAACTTTTATATCAAATGCATGATTCCTCCATCGCTTGTGTTGCACTTCATACACAAACAGTAGTGTAATGATACTAATACAACTCGACATATTCGTAGATGATTCAGATGAAAACCTTAAAAATGTAATACAATTCGAAAAAGTTGTACGATTGCTTAGACACTTGGCAGCAGTAATCTTTGTGGTCCAAAGAATGAGCATCAGGTAGCAGTGTGTTGCTGCTTGTAATCCCCATCTACAAATGACTTCGAAATAAGGCTCTACAGACAAGCGTCGGCGTAGCTTAATCCGTTAAAACGGTAGCTCTGGAGCTGTGGGGACGACATATCCGTTGGTTCGAATCCCGGCGTCGGAAGTTTTTCTTCACATGCTGCACAGAGAAAGAAGCAGCATCAGTGCAAAAATGACTTCCCCTTGTAGACATCTGCGATCCGCGTTTTGAGTAGTAAAAGTGTTAAACCAGTTGAAATAAATCATAGGATGAACCTGGTACGGTGATTTCTGTTGTGTGTGTCCCGGCAGCAAGTGAACGAATGGAGTAGAAACTTTATAAACTGCATAACATCTGTGGAAAACACCACGCGACCGGGAAAGGCACACCGCATTATCGCAGTGGAAGAGCTTATGCAGAAAAATAGGCATGTTACTATGATGGAAATAGCTACTATTTTGGATATTAGTGCTGGCTCAGTGCACAATATTATCCATTATATGCTGCGAATGTCCGTGAGATGGGTGCCACGTCAGTCGACTGCTGAATTGAAGGACCGTCGCGTCGATGCCTGTGAAGAACATTTGCATTGTTCCCAAGCCGAAGATAATGGATTTATGGAAATAATGGGTAAAAGAGATAGACTTGGGTGCACTATCATTAACCTGTGGTGAAAATATCGAGCAATGAATGGCGTCGTAGATCGTCGCCAAAACCTAAAAATTTCCTCACCCAAACATCAGCAGGAAAAGTTATGCTCACTCGCTTCCGAAATGCAAATGGGTAATTTTGAAACATTTCGTGGACGGGTGAGTAACAAAATTCAGTCCTTCTTGTGCGAATTCTTCTCAAAAATCACCTTTGTCCTGCAATCAGAAGTAAGCGACGAGGACTTCTGACTTCAGGTGCATGGTTAAAGCATGACAACACCCGAACACACACTGTCCGTTCAAAAGTTGCGACAATCCAGGATGTAAAATCTAAATGTCGTACACCCGCGCTTTATTCACAGGGCCTCGCCTCCCAATGCTTTTCATGAATTAGAACGACTCAAAAACTCGATAGGAGGGAATAATTTCCAAAGTGATGAAGAGATGGAAATCGTGGTGCAAGAGTGACTACAGTCACAACCAAAAGAATTCTTCTCACGAGGGATGTTTGCACTTCCGAAGCGGTGGAATATGTGCATTGCACATTATGAAGACTACGCCGAAAAATGACATATGTATAAATTTCAGTGATTGCCTCATCTGCCTTATAATAAAATATTAATGTTTTCCCTTACATTACAAAATACTTACTTACATTACAAAATACAAATTCAAATTTGTAATACGATTTTAACTATTTCAGTACTTTTGTACTGAAACAAAACTTCTCTCTAACGTTTGACTTTGTGTGTGTGTGAGAGGGAGAGTTTCAAAAGAAACTTTTTAATTTTAACCCTTTTTCTAATTTTTGGCCTTAATTGGATTAATAAAATTAACTTCTTCTTAACTGAGCCGTAGAAATGTTTTAGTTTTGACTTGGAACCTTCTACCAGTTGAGCTTTGCAATTCAGGTAGAACCTTGTTAGACTTCGTCTTAAATTGACATTTTTAAATGGGCACTAAATATTTCGTGCTTAAATTCACTTATTTAAAATGGCGTGAAGTTTTTCGAAAGTTTCACCAGCCGCCTCTCGTAAGAAGAGAGAGAGAGAGAGATAACCGTGGTTCGAATGCCGGGAACGACAAAAGGGGAATTTCTTTACAAATTAAGCTAGAACGTATGGACTCACACCAGTGGCCGAGCACCCAACCGTTACGTCCACCACTCGAAGTAAGCTCAGGTGTGACATCTCTCTCAACGTGTGGGAAGATGCAACGTCCCCTCACAAAATACTTCGAAATTAAGCTTCCCAGATAAACGTCGACGTAGTTTAAATAGAAAAGCAGTCGCTCCGGAACTGACAGATCCGTAGTTCGAATTCCGGTGGAAGGTCGACAAAAAGGAAATTTCTTTACATGTAGAATATCATAAGGAGGAGAATTGGAG
>JJRW01S0019603.1:33745-49665 GCA_001188405.1 Loxosceles reclusa
TCCTCCTTTTATAAAAACGACTGTGAGATCTGCCACGTAGAATCAGCATAACAAACGGCATGACAAACTTGTTAGGTGATAAACACACCCGGAGAAAAGGTAACGTCACTCCCCGTTTACTTGCTGTTAGTCCCCTTTAGAGACTTCAATGCGCATTTTACTTTAGGATTTATTAGCATCTTTCCGGCCAGACTGAATACAAATGGCACTGCCTTCTAGCCTAGATAGGACTGCACAGTAAATTTTGTAAAGAAAGCTCGCATTTTGTCGACGCCGGGATTCGAATCTACGGATCTGTCAGCACCGGAGAGACCGCTTTTCCATTTAAACTACGCCGACACGTATTTGGGAAACTTATCATCGAAGCCTTTTGTGTGTGAGGAAATCTTACTTCCTCTCCCATGTCGGGAGAGAGGTCAGGAGATCGATCTGACCTCCAGTGGTGGACCTAATGGTTGAGTCCTAGGCCACTAGTACGTTCGGGCGCTATTATAAAAAAAACTACCATTTTGTCAACGTCTGGATTCGAACCTGCAGATTTCCATTTAATATACGTCGATAGGTATCTGGGCAGCTTATTATCGAAGACTTATTTTTAGCGGGAGATCTGACAACTTCGCGTTTTATCACTCTGTTTTTACACTGTATCTTCAGTTCGAGTTTGAATTCATCAGTATGGTTCTTCAGGTTAGCAGTATCAACAGATTTGATTGCTTTATCAATAAGTTTTTTCCTTTCCATTTTGCATTGAGGTTCACTTTGCATCTAACCATTCGATGAATTGCTTCCAGTATTAAATCTATTGCGCACACCACAATCACCAATTATGCTTCTTTTTTGTAATACCGTATCTTGTCATTGGCATAGATTGTCATTGACAAGATCATGTCATGTGATACACTGTCTTAATCATGATCAAGTCATGTCGAGACTTGTCATTGACAAGATAAAAAGCTACTGCTAGAAATGTTGATAAAAGCACTAAGGCATTATTTAGTTATGCAAAAAAAAAATCATAGGGGAAATTCAAATACCGCTCACATCACATCGACTTTACAGACATCTATTACTTAGTATTGTCTTCGTCGTTACTGCAACTACCACAGATTCGAAGACTTCATTATTCAGCATTGAGTTTATTGTGTCAGTTCAGCCAGCGTATCGCTGCTTCAACGACGAACGTAAAAAGCACTAGCGATGAAATCTGTCAAAAAAAAAAAAAAACTCTTTACTAAAAAATCTTTCAAAAAACTGGCTTATAAAATTCCCCCCTCTCCATTTTTTTCTCTCAAGAGAACCTTTGATCCTTTCCAGAGGAAAACTTTGAGTGCGCGTCTGGTTGGTGAACTTTCAGCTATGTGGAATATGCGTGAAGATGTTGTGAGGCTCCCCTTCCCACTATAGATATATAGATAATAAGCTGCCCCGCTACTTTGTAGCATAGCTCAATTGGGAAAGCGGTCGCTCCGGAGCTGAGAGATCCAAGTTCGAGACTTGGCGTTGGTAAAGGGTGTTTGTTACAGATGTTAAACAAAGAGCTTGTGCATAAATAACTCACTCATGCATGTTCCACATAGATAAAATTTGCGTTCAATTTCTGAAGTTCTTAAGTAGAGCAAAAATATAAAAATAAAACCTCAAATCTCATCATGCTTAATAATGCTCATCTGCAAAAGAAACCACGCACCATGAAGGAATCATCGGAGACAAATGAAACTTTACATGAGTAAATGCGATGTTCATATAAATAAATAATTACAACATTAGACCAAAAGGTTTATTGAGGAAAAATGCACACTGAAAAGAGGCTCTAGTACCTTGTTGGGTCACCTTTAGGTTAGGTACAAGATGCAACACGGGCCAGTATCGAGTGCCATGTTTCCTTCTGGCAATCACGCATTTAGCACTAAATAAATACCCAGATTTTTAAACGTAGTCAGTCATATCCAAAACAATTATTAAACTTATCTAGGGGTCATAGAACGCAACAAAGGTGCAATTTAACTTCTTTGTTCAATAAACATTCAATAAGAAAATATAAGAATTTGACAACAGCAAGAAATAAAATATTTGAAGATGAAGTATCAATTTAGTAGAGATAGAACATTATGGCATTCAAGCTATTCAAACTATCCAAACTTAAGTCAGCAGTCTCAAAACTAAAGCAGGATAACTAAAATATATAAACAAGAAATAGTGAAAAATATAACGTGTCATGTGAGTGCGTAATATCATCCGGGGATTCACGGAACTCGTCTGGAAACCTAATAGAAGTCCAGTTCCCCAGAAAACATTACCAAGCCCAAAATTAAGAAGCGCGAATATCTTCATTCTTGTTGGTAGTGGTTACCTGTCACGAGGATTCCACGTGCATACTCACAGAATACACAGCTCTTCTACCATTCATGGAACTCGCTAAGTAATCGCTTTGTGTCTCAACAGCATTAGCTTACAAACAGCCGGGAATACGATTAACGCTCTCACTTGGTTATACTTCAATTATTTATTCGATGAAGAAGTCAGAAATTAAAGTCTAATTTACATCTAGAGATCTCACAGCTTGCCACTTTTAGACTGTAATAGCTAGGGTAGTTGCCACTCGGGATCATAATGGACGCACTCTTATAACCAGTTGTCCATCTCTGCTAAGACCCAAATAGCAGCTGATTGCTACCTAGTAACTAGGTGACGCCACATCGTCTTGTAAACTTTTGATTTACCTATAAACTCTCGGGCTTTTCCACACACATTTCGGCCCTTCAAATCCAACACGCAGCACTTTTATACCCCTTTCCTTGGGATGTCCTTGCTAACATTTGCATAACTCGGGCCAATTGTTAACGGTTGTACTGTAGCTACATAACACGAGGCATACAAGCTCCGTATGGTGCCCTGCGATACGTCTGTTTACAGTTGCTGTAATTGGATCCTAGATCGTGCACACTGGTAGGCTTGCAAAGATGGCTTCCAAAATGGTCCCACACATTTTCAATTTGGAGATAAATCTGGCGACTTGACAGGCCAGGGAAGTGTGGCAACATGACGGAGACATGCCTGTGACATCTTTACCGTATATGGAGGAGAATTATATATCCTGATAGAAAATATCTCCAGGGAGCCCTGTCATGAGAGGCAACACATATGGCTGCAGGATGTCCTGAGCATATCGCTGCGCAGTCATTGTCCCTAATATTACGACTAGGGGAGACCGGCTTTCGTACGTGATGTCTCCCCAGACTATGACGCTGGAGACGTGCGACGCTCGGCAGAAAAGGCAGGATTCATCATTGAAGACAATCCGGTTACATTCCGTAGCAGTCCATTGTCATCATGCACGACACCACCGCAAACGGATGCAACGGTGTGTGGTTGGCAAGGTACCGGCCGCCGTGAGGCCAAATGTCCTCCAGAAAACAGTCTGAAAACGATACTGGCAGACACGGGGACCTCGAACAATGGTACAAATTGCCTCACGATGGTCGAAAACAAAGCTGTTGGACGTGTAAGAGCTCCTAGCAGGATCAGACAGCCACTCTCTATTTTTGGTCTGTCGAGGGCATCCTGAGCTCCTCTGGCATGTATGAGTATCCTCTCATACCCGCTGATTCCAACGCCTTTTCACGGTCTGGTCAGAATGGCCAAGGTGCCGGACAATTTGTAGATAGGGATATTCAGCGTCTCGGAATTCAATAATGCGGACCCCTGTCAAATTCTGTGTGCTCTTGTATGATCCTAAAAATGTCTATACTGGCAAAATGACTTCCGACACATTTCACACTGAAATATCTGCTTCTGAGTACGTCTCCTCTGATGATCCTCTTAATAGCTATTTCGAGAGAATTACTTCTGAAAAATCCTACACTGAAATGGCTTTTCCTGAGTGTGTGTCCTCTTATTGTAAGGTTATTCCTATAAAGGACTTCGAAAACAAGCTGCTGAGATACCTGTCGGCGTAGCTTAATTGGTAAAGCGGTCAGTCTGCAGCTGACAGATACGGTGGTTCGAATCCCGTCGTGGACATAAGGTAATATTTCTTTACAAACGCACCCGAACTTATAGTCTCACACTAGTGGCCAATGATCCAACTGTTAGGTCCACCACTCGAAGTCAGGAAGAACCCTGACCTCTCTCAAGTGGTGAAGGATGTAAGGTTCTCCCCACAAAAGACTTCGAAAATAAGCAGCACAAATACCTGTTGGCGTAGCTTAACCGGTAAAGCGGTCATTCTAGAGATGACAGATCCGTTGGTTCGAATTCCGGTATCGACATAAGGCAGTTTTCTTTATATTATGATTTCCTAAAATAACTGTACTGAAAGAAAGACTTCTGACAGATTTCACACTGTAATTAACTCCGATCGTTCAAAATTCGCATTAAATACAAAAATGTTTTTATAGAACGTAATGCAAGTGACTTGCACAAGACTGAAATTGTCCTTGACACATTGGCTTGCATGTTTAGTCAATCTAGTTGTTTTAATCCATTTACTGTAGAACATGTTGAAGCTGTTCATTCACGTAGAAATCACCAGATTTTCCAAAGCTGAAGTATCGAATAGAGGTTGTGTAACCTAAGGATATCAATAGAACAGTTTTCATCAATAAAAGTCCAGATGACCTAGCTTATCTTTTGATGAAAATGTGCTGAAAGTCTGAAGTTGTCGATAAAGCAGATAGGGCCCTCTGGAGCTTTCAGTAATGCATGAAAATACGACAGTTTAAATTAGTGAACGAAATGGTAGTGAACAAAGCTATAGCTTTGCACATGGTGACAATGTTGAAGTGGCAGGAGGATAGTTAATCCATTTGCAAGGTCGAGTAATTAGTGTGGATGAGAATAAAATCACAATGTTGCCATCACATGAAAACTTAAAAGAATTACTTGATTTTCAAGCACATGAGCTTCATAAGTACTTTAAGATGGGAGATCATGTAAAAGTCATTGCTGAACCATACGGAAATGATACTTGTCTTATTGTGATGGTGGAGGACAATTTTTTTGTGTTGTTTTCAGTTGGACTACAAAGAACGCTTTCCCATGTCCGTCCATACCTGAGACTAGATGACATCGTAGAGCGCGAGCCGGAAGCTCGCATTATGCGCCGTGCCCGTCTCATTATGCGCCGTACCCGACTTTTGACGGTTACCCCTATGGGGATTCCGGTCGGTCGTGCCTCCGTCATATAGTTTGCGCTAAACTCACACGAGACCTCTTTCCCACTGCCTCACCAGTCAGTGTGATGTCATGCAATCATCACTGCGGGGACGCTTACCCCTCGATTCTGTATCGCACTCCAGTATTGGGGAGTAGGACACCCACCCATTTGGCCGTTTTTTGCTAGGCCATTGCCTCGGCCTGGAAAACGGTAGCCTCGCCGTTCAGCCTGAACTTTAGACTGACTGTGCTCCAAATTCTTATCTTTGAGCACGCAAAATGCACCTCCCACATTGCTCCCCTCTTTGGATCCGTCGGTGAAGACCTCGTACCCTTCGTCATACTGATCCCCGACTGTCCAAGAACAGGTAGGGAGATCCGCCGAGTGTACTCTCCAAGACTCCACCTTCGGCTCCAAGAGTGTCTCCATGGTCTCAACATGGAAGCAGGGAAGTTGCATTTTTGCCACCAGAAACATGACTGCTTCCTGAGAAACCACCAAGTCCAACGGGGGAGATCCCTGCGAGGACGGAGAACGCATCGTTCGAGACCGTTTTATAGGCTCTATAGATGCGTAATGCACAGACTCTTTGTATGGAGGCTAGGATTTTGCCCTCGTGGACGTTTCCCTCTGCCTTCCGCCACGCACCGGCAACATACACCACCATTCGTTCTATGGCACTCTTGTACAACACTCTACGTGCACCACCTCTCAATCCCCACGTTGCCCGGGAAAAGTATGCAAGTCGACTCATAACCTGCTCTACTCTTTCCTTTACCAGATGCAAGTGGGGAAAGAAACTTAGACTCTTGTCTATCGTTACTCCCAGAACCTTTATCTCGTCGCATGACTCAATAACTGAGCCTCCCATCTTGAAAAAGTGCTTTAGCCTGCTCAAAACTTTCCCTCTGATGACTACTATCGCCTGAGTCTTGGGAGCGCTGAACTTGATGCGGTGGGTCACAATCCACTCTAAGATCTTTGCCAAAGCTTCGTCAACTCTTGACTGCAGGTCTCCTGGTGCGTCGGTGGAGACTATGCGAGTAAAGTCGTCTCCATAGGCTTGCAGGACACTTGCTTGGAGGTCTAGTGCTAATGTACTATTGGCTACTAAGTTCCAAAGGAACGGGATGAGAGCCTTGTGGAGTTGCCCTTTCCAGCTGCCTTTCCAGTGTTACTCCTTCAGCCTCGGTCGGCTACTACTTTACTATCTGAGAGATAAGAAAGCAGTGTCTCATAGATGTTATAAGGACATCCCATGTCTGAGTTGTTGGAGGACGTCCGGCCACCACACCGTGTCGAACGCTCCTTCGACGTCAAGCGACACCACCGCCGTGTACAGTCCTTCATATTTGCGCTTCTGAACCTCACTTATCAGGCGCCACAAAGCCATTGTCAAACTACGTCTCGCTCTGAAGCCGTACTGAGTCGGCTTTATGAAGTTCGCTCTCTCTGCATGAAAGCAGAGTCGAGACAATGACGTGAAAGCAGAGTCTAGACTGGATGACAGTCTCGACCACGTGGTGTAGTCTGAAAACGCATTATTACGGCTAAAGGCATGACGGTTAATGTTGTTTAGAACATATAGACAAAGGGTAAATATTTAGTGGAAACGGGAACAGCACTGGGGAGGCCGGTTCGAGGGCCCCCGAGAGGGGTTCTCTAACTTCTCAGGCTTCGGTCTCAGAAGTTTTTACTTTTATAAATCGGTATTTTCCGAAGTATGCCCGCTTGAAACATAGAAAATGTTTCAGTTGTCTCGGATCCTGGGCGATAGGACGAAAAGGATCGACCCTAGTGGGGATGGTCTCCCACGAGGGCCTCTTGCAACACACGGGTGCTGCAAGCCGAGTGTTGATGTTTCCTTGACGGGTCAGCGACCCTGTCATAGCGATCTTTGGAGCCGGTCTTCGAGCATGTTCCTCTAACTCTGACCTCGTCACTATATATATATACAGAAAGGTCGAGTTAGAGACTTATCGAAATGTACTCCATAAGGAAAACGTTAGGACGGGGAATTCCTGGTTGGGAGACGGCAAGTCCCAGAACTCCTGCCGAGGAGGCTTCCGGTAAGAGCCGGTTACCACTCCGGAAAGCAATTGGGAGTTGTCATCCCCAAGCAGACACAAGAAGTGTGGAGACGGAATTACAGGAACAAATGAATCCTAACTAGGTGAGTGCCTAGAGGTGGTAAACTGCGGTTCGAAGCGGAAGTTCGAGTATGAACTGCAGTGAGGTCTACCTAGACAGTGACAGATCAAGTCTCTGAGCTTAGTCTAGAGAACAGGTAACCTCCGTAGTGCGGAAGCTCGAATTACGCAGTAGTGCAAGGAAGACTCCGGGGAGACTAAGTCGACCAAGCAGCGAGATACATAATAGAATTGACGGAGCTACTGCAGCCTCTAGAAGGCTATACCAGTATAGCTGGACCAAGCACCTTGTGCAAAGTCCCATGTGTGACCGCCCGGAGCACGCAGGAAGAAGCGAGGCTAATGACATAGTGGACCAGAGGTGTAGCTTGTAACTTCACTCCCGACGTCACGGTAAACGAAGTCCGCAGTCCGTGGAGTCCTCAACGAGGACTACTGGCTGGGTGTGCATGAAAAAAATATGAAAAAGCCCTTGGGCACAAGAACCTAAAAAATGTATATAGTGTGCAGTCTTGGGGGTGTTTAGTGAGCCCTTTTTTTGTGACGTTCTTACTAACAATCTTGTCAGGCACCGCTATTAACCTCCTTGGACGACGTGCAGGTTGCATGTAATGCACTGCAAAGTATTGTCCCCACAGTATATTTATAAAAAAATCCAACGGGGGTGAGATCCGTGACAAAGGGCCAGACCATGGACAGGACTCCACTAACGCAGGCTGTCAGGCACTACCAAAGCTTCGGCCGAGGTATCGGGTCCAAGGATCCTTCGGAAATCCAAATTGTCTGAGTCGTCCGGTGCTCGGGCACATCGAGGTTTCGGCCAGTGGAAATGGCGGAACTGTCTGGTAAAGGAGGACCAGATGGGGTCCTCATCTGGAGGAAGCTAATTCAGAAAGTACCACTCTTACGACAACCGACCAAGAGGTCGCCTTTGGGCTCGGGAAAACCGAAGATCAGTTTCCCGCCGTGTAGGAATGACGGCTGGAACGCTGAGCCAGATGGAGAAGCCACGAAGCCGGTGAAAGCTTTAGGGGTAACAGGTTCATGTACGAACTCTACCCAACCTGCGGCCCTCCGTTTCAGCGGAAAACCGAATCTTTAACAATCACTATGGCTACGATTTCGGCTAATAACGTAATGCTTTCAAATTTTGTTGAACAATGCGAAACTACTAGCGAAAAGGTATGCGAGCCTGTACGATATAACATGGAAAAGTGCCGAGAGGTAACGTTACTTCTGGAGGAGGTACGCAACGAAAAATGTAGCAAGATGACTAAACAGGTAGCGGTCGAAGTGCGGGAGAAGTTTTACCAACTCCAGGATTTCATAGTAGATCAGGAGTTGGAGTTAAACAGACTCCGCGGCCTTAAAGAGGCCCGGCAGAGGTAGATGAAATGATAGAAGAGGAAGAGTGGAAGACGGTGAAGAGAAAGATGAGACCGAAGACGCAAACCTTCTCAGAGAGAGCTGCGAAGGCGATAAACAAGCCTCAGATAGAGAAACAGTAACAGAAAAATGGAAAAGAATATAATGACATTGTATTCTCAAGGAGAAAAGGAGAAGACGCCGCAGGAGTTGAGAGAGCTCCTTCTAAAAGAGGTTGAACCAAAAACAGTGGATGGCGGCATAAAATAGGTAAGAAAAGAATGATCAGGATTGTCATTTATGACTTCCCTGAATTATCGACTGCGGAAAGTGTCACGAAAGAGCTACAAGATAGCTCCGGTCCGTATTCAAGAATAGCAAACCCAAGGCATTGTTCCCTATAAAGGGAAGGCAGAGTCAAACTAAACACTGGGTTTTCTATTGCTCACCTGGTGAATCGGACCAACTTTTGAAAAAGGGAAGCCTACGCTGTGGTTGGGTGAGTCACAGGATAGAGCGATTCGTGTTCGGTGCTCAGGTGTTACCATTGCCTAGGCTTCGGGCACACAGAGCACAAGTGCACGAAGGACCAGGTGTGTTTTAAGTACTCAGGGCCACATAGAGGCTCTGACTGTGACAGTCAGCAGCGATGCTGTGCCACATGTAAAAAGCATGGAGTGGGGACGTAGAAAAACACGGACGTCGGGCACTAGGCCTATGAGGCTAAATGTCCACTCTACCTGAGAGAGTTGCAGGCAGCCAAACAGAAGTTATAATGGCCGGCACTAACAACGATCCCAGCGTGCTAAGAATGCTCCAGTTCAATACTGGGAAAAGCTGGATCGTTGTCACGATGGTCTCACAACGACTCGCAAGATGACTCAGCTCGACTCACAACGATACCAAGGATGGCGCGTAGCGCCTACCGAGACTTGCGGAGACCACCGATACGTGGACTTCCGCATTAGCTGGAGCCGACTGAGCATGCCCCCTAACCGCAGACAGCATGAAAAGGATTTATTGGAAGCGATTCGCAACGGCGATATCAGGGCTCGCTCCGGGATTTATTGATAGTTTGGAGGGCATCAGAACAAAAAAGCGGCGCAGGTGGAGGAGCTTGTAGGAGAGTTAACTTCCGCTCTCACTATAATAAGCGTGCAGAATTGCGCTAACCCAACAGGCGCAAACGTACCAAGCACCATCCGATGCCTTGGTGGTCGCCAAAGCTCAAGCAATGGCAGACAAAGATACGCAAGCAGCGACGCCAATTCCAGGTAGAACTCGGCCCGGAAGTGCGGGCAAAGAAATGACTCACTTTTAAAAGGAATCGGGAGAAGTATGAGAAACTGATAAACCAAGCGACGCATGAATCTTGGAGAGAGCACTGCGAAGCCGTGAACGCAGACCCTTTCCTTACTGTGTTGAAACTGTCAGGAGACAAGGCTCGCAAACGAGTGCTGTACACTTGTGTTCGGAAACCGAACGGAGCACTAACCGCCAACATAGATGAGACCTTAAGTGTCATAGTGGAAGCCCTTTACCTGAAAGACGACAGAGAGAACGACACTCTGACTCAAAGCAAGAATCGTCTAGAGGTGCAACAAGCGCCGAACACCCGTCCAGATGCGAAGTTTGCAACGAAGGAAATAGACAGAGTCGTTAGGTGGTTACCGAAAGGAAAAGCCCCAAATGTTGACCGACTCAACGAACAGATCGTGCAAAGACTCCACGAGTCGGAAACGAACCTGCTACCTGCAGTGTTCAACGCATGTCTTAAGACGTGGGTGTTCCCACGTCACTAGAAATGCCGAAAGCTTGTGCTTCTGAATAAGCCTGGAAAGGATCCTAGAGATTCTAAAATCAGGAGGGGAATCTGCCTGCTATCGACTTTAGGAAAAGTACTGGAGCTGTTGCGACTGTCTCGACTCTGCTTCCACGCAGAGAGAGAGCGAGCTTCATGAAGTCGACACAGTACAGCTTCAGGGCGAGACGTAACGCGACGATGGCTCTGTGGCACCTTATAAGTGAAGTTCAGAAGGGCAAACGTGAGAGAGAGAGAGAGAGAAGGCCTGTATACGGGCGGTGGTGTCTCTTGACGTAGAGGGAGCGTTTGATACGGTATGGCGGCCAGACATACTCCAACAGTTAAAAGAGTTGGGCTGTCCCTGTAACATCTATGGGACACTGCTCTCCTATCTTTCGTTTAGGAAAGTAGTAGCTGAAGCCGAAGGAGTAAGATTGGAAATGCAGCTGGAGCGTGGGACTCCACAGGGTTCTTGCCTCAGCTCGTTCCTTTGGAATTTGGTGGCAAATAGCGCGCTAGAACTGGATCTCCAAGGGGATGCTATGCAAGCCTACGCTGATGATTTTACTCTTGCAGTTTCCGCGAACACACCTGGGGAACTGCAGGTAAGAGTAGATGAAGCTTTAGAGAGAATACTAGAGTGGAGTGTAGCCCACCGCATCCGGTTCGGCGTTCCCAAGACTCAGGCGATAGTTGTCATCTGTGGGAAGGTCCTGAGTAGGCTGAAGCATTACTTCAGGATAGGAGGCCCAGTTATCGAGTCATGTGACGGGATTAAGGTTCTAGGAGTAACGATCGTTAAGAGTCTAAGTTTCTTTGCTCACTTACACCGGGTAAAGGAAAGAGTAGAGCAAGTCGTGAGTCGACCGGAATACTTTGCCCAGGCAGCGTGGGAACTGAAACTCACTTAGAATGCTGTAGAAACGTGCTATAGAGCGGATGGTGTTGTATTCTACCGGTGCATGGTGGAAGGCAGAGAGTAATGTCCGCGAAATCAAAATCATAGCCTTCATCAAAAGGGTCGGTGCGGCACGTATTTGCCGAGCCTATAAAACGGTCTCGAATGACCCTCTATGCGTACTGGCAAGCATCCCTCCGTTGGACTTGGTGGTTTCTCAGGAAACCGCCTTCTTTCAACATGCAACGTCCTTGCTTCCATATAGAAACTATGGTGGCACTCTTGGAACCAAAGGTGGAATTTTGGAGAGTACACACTGCCCGATTTGTCCTTGGACTGCGGGAGATCAGTCGGATAAAGGGTACGAGATTTTCATTAACGGTTCCAAAGAGAGAAGCAATGTGGGCGGTGCATTCTGTATACTTAAAGATAGGAACCGAGAGTATAGCCTGAAATTTAGACTGAATGGCGAGGGAACCGTCTTTCAAGTGGAGGCCATAGCCCTGCCGAAAGCGGTAGACTGGGTGGGCGTCCTACCCCTCAATACTGGTGTTCGAATATTGTTCGACAGCATGACGGTTCTCAGTGCTATAGAGACACTGAATAACTTCGCCCCTCTTATCTGGGGGATAGTGAGGACGGTGTGCTCGGAGCGTAGTAGACGTTCTGTCGAAATGCTCTGAGTGCGCGGCCACTGCGGGATCCCTGGTGACGAGGTGGCTGACCAGTTAGCGAAAGCTGGCTCCCAACTAAACACTATGACTTGGAATGTCCCTCCAAGTAGTGTACAGTACAAAAATCGGCTCGTCTCGAGAATGATGAAGGAATGGCAGAGACGTTGAGATATCTCAACGACCGGCCGATTTAGTTATGAAATCGTCCAAAGTGGGAGCGACGCCATACAAAGACCTGGAATACTACGTGATTCAGATGGTTACCGGTCACGCGAGGTTTCCGGCCTATCTCCAGAGGACGAACCACCTCTCAACGCCGGCGTATACTTGTGGCACGCATGTGGAGATACTCGACACTATGCGCTAGAATGCCCCCACACAGTAGTGACACGGGATCTTCGCTCCCGAGCTAGCTGGTTGATCGGTATGCAAACACCGGCTGCAAGACATGAAATAGCAGAACTGGCGAAATTTTTAAATTCCAACCTCTCCCGTCTGGAAGCTACGCATCCGGCGGAAAAAGGAGTTGAGGGGCACTTGTCCCCCCCCCCCCCGTAAGGATGGCACGGCACCTCACAACTTGGGTAGAAGGACAGTGGGCATGGAAGCTAGCGCGTACAATGGCCAAACACGGAGGGCCATGACCAACTGGACTCCCCATAGGGGAAGCCGTCAAAAGTCTCATATGAGACGGATACGGCGCATAACGCGAGCCTACCGCTCGCGCCATACGCATGTTCTTTTGAGATCTCCATATGTATGAGATGAAAGTCAAGGCTCAAGATTTGCATTTTTGTTCAGATATGGCTACAGATGCTGATTCTTTAGAACAATTTCAGTGTGATGATTTGGTTTCACTTAATCCTCTGATTGTAATCGTTATAGACAGACTTCATAAAGAATATTTTCATATTGTAAATATGCATGGAAATGCGGTCAGAGTGTTAGTAAGAAAAAGAATGTTCTCCCCAGGGAAGGACCCCGCTCGAAGTCAGGAGGTACCCTGACCTCTCTTTCAACCGGGAGGGGGAGGAGAATGTAAGGTTCTCCCCAGAAAAGATTTCGAAAATAAGCACGCTCAGATTCCTGTCGGGATAGCTTGTAGAGAATGGCTTTTACTGTTTGTCGACGCCGGGAATCGAACCCGGAACGCTCTACTCCGGAGAGCCGCTTTAACCGGTTAAGCTACGTCGACTCTTGTCTATCCATGCTTGTTTTTAAGTCTTTTGTGGGTGGGCATTACAAGCTTAATCGGTACAGCGGTCTCTCCGGCGATGACAGAACCGTAGGTTCGAATCCCGGTGTTGACAAAAGGAAATTTTTTTATACAACATGTGTATCGAAATTGGTCTGAAACATGGATCGAATAATATACGTCACCGAGTAGAATAAGTAAACAGTATATATGATAAGTAGACATACTTGTGCATAAGTCAATTATACAAGGATTCAGCACGTTGTAGCACAAAAAACAATTTTATTAAGTTAACTATCTTAGTATCTTTATATGATTCATAGTTTCGAAAAGGTCAGCCCCAGACCTGACGAAACCTGTCAACTTAATAAAATTGTTTTTTGTGCAACAACGTGCTGAATCCTTGTATAAGTAACCCTTGTATAACCGTTTGGCCGTGCACACGGATATAAAGTGACTGAAGTTGTCCATTTCGTTGGTGTGTCAAAGTGTGCAGTTCACGGGATCTGCAAACAATGGTGTAGTTCACAGTCAACGTAAAATTGACGATTGATGAAAATTGACGTAACTGTGGCCAGGAAACGATTTTCACCGGCAGGGATAACCGCCATGTGTCTTGCCTAGTAATAGCAAATCGTTTTCGTGTCAGGCAACAATTGCTTCAAGCAGCCACTGAAAGTCTCCTCTCCAATCAATTTCCGAACGGACATTGCGGCAAAACTTGGAAGCAACGGACATGTGTAGCCGAGTACCACACAAGAGACCACTTTTAAAAGCGCGTCACGAAGTCGCAGGTTTTCAATGGTCTCTGAGTGGCAGATTAGAAACGTGTAATTGGGACCGATGAGTCTCTTTTTTTACTTGCTTTTTAATTATCGCCGGCCTTTAATACGAAATGTGTCGAAGCAGCTGTTCAAGCCGGAAGGGGTTATGTTGTGTTTTGGTGATGATAAAACGGGCCCTCTGTTTTTAGCGATGACGAATTTGAACTGAAGACGTACCTTCACATTCTGAATAACAAATTGCTCCTCTTTGCTCCATAGTTCCGGGAACTGCATTACATAGAGGGAGCATACAGAGCTGAATCACCCCGTGCTCAAGGGGCTAAGTATGGTTAAATGACACAACAACCACTGAAAAAGGCGATCCAGCTCCAACGATAACCTGCGATTCTGTCTGGACTTAACATGAGTAGTGTCGGATATGCGTGCGGTGCTTTTTCTAGTCTCCACGACCCCATCCTCCTACTTTTCACTTAACTTTCTTAGTATTTTAACGCACGTTTCACTTTTCAACATTATTATTTGTTCTATTTTTTTTTTTTTTTATTCACGCTACTTCAGTGACTTTATCACATTTCATTCGTGATGGACCATAAAATTTGCTTTAATTTCTCGAGACCTTAGAGTTTTTCAAACATAATTTCACAATATAGAATATCGGATAAACTTAATAACAGAGCTTTGATAGTTGAGGATTTCAACTGACAGTATACTGAAATGATAGTTTTTGCTGTAAATGTTTATGCATTTTAGAAAATGGGTTTTGGTCGGTTTCTCCATCACGCAAGGTGTGCAGTCAGCGATGGATTTTTTTTGAATGGCGTTGCTAGGAGTCATAAACCACTTTGAGACTTTACCATTAAAGTACTAAGTTACTATCGTAAAATAATATTATTAATGTGCTTGGTAATGGCCATAAGCCAGGAATGTTATCCCATCTGCTAATATCCACCGTTTGTCATCAAACGGGGACAAAACAGTCTTCACCATACGAACCGTCGTTAACTGCTGGTCTTTTGCTTGTATCTTGGACTAAACCTGATTCATGAAGCACACCTTATAATGTATGAAAGGTGGAGGTATTTCTTCCCTGATGGAACGTTGTACACCCTTCAGAGTTTTCTTCACCTCCGTTGCTGTTCTTAGGTTAACATAGGTACATTTTGCACTTGAGACCTTTCAAATTCCAGCATTGGATTCTGCATTATTTTCGTTCTTCATTTACCCGATTACTTTCTTGTTGTTTATGTCATGCAGAAAGTGCTCTTTCAGGTAATATGAGGTATCAAAGTACACTTTATCTTGAAGCAAGTCTCTGTATATATCAACTATTGTAATTTCATATATGACATATATGACGGAGTCTGTATTTGTATAAAGGAGACATGCGTTTTGGCCATACTTATCAAGAATATAGTTATAGGGAAAACTATACATCAGTGTTTCAGTGAAGTCCAAAATACTGAAGCCGGTCTATAAAGACAACGCCTCTTAGAAACTGGGCCATCGAACCAACCGTGTGATTTCATCATAGTTGGGTATAGACCAAACATGATATTTCTGAAAGGTCATTGACATAAGTTTTATGTATGCTTGTAAACAATTATTCTTAAAACGACACTCTAAAACTGAAGTGCTTTATTAGATTATAAAAATATTGTACTCACATTTTAGTTTAAAATGTGATACTTAAACTATTAAGACATAAATTTTGCCTAACTGTAGTGACGTCACACAGATGGTTTGCTGGCCTTCTATTTAGGAGGCGTTGATCAAAGTCGATTAAGCTTTAATGTGGCCAACTTCATCTGAACCCTCACGAGAATTTGGTTGAACATTCTGATGCTCATAATTGCAGAAGTAATTAGTTTCTTTTCCTTTTTTCAAACTGCACAAG
>JJRW01S0019605.1:12922-23196 GCA_001188405.1 Loxosceles reclusa
TTTTTTTTTTTTTTTCCCCTGGAAGTTTCCCTTTCCTCGAATCCTTGTTGAATTCATGTGCAATTTCACAGCCATTCTGTGTGATTAGCATTTGACCATCAAAGCTATTCAATAGTCAAAACACGCATTTATAAATATGTACGCTCCAAATCATTAATTGCTACCTTTCGTCAACCAGAAATGAAGGGCAAACACATCTTGCAAGTTTTGTTGATAACAACGAGAAGTCATTTCCACAATTATATTTTACTATAATTGCACTGCCCATTAACACATATAAATGTGTATGAGAATAATCTACAATTTATATTTTCATCCATGAGTACTGTTTCAATAAGAAAAAAATTACAAAGATACTAATGAGTAAAGCCGGTTCTTACAGTATTGTCATACGTCAGACTACAGACAATTTCCAGTATACGTATAATTTATGAAAATCGTACTTTTTCTATTTTTCAGTTCCATTCGAGTGGTTTCTACTTTGGAACTGGTTCTGACGATAAAACAGCTCGTTTCTTCGACATTAGAGCAGACCAGCAAATTGGATTATACAAGGTTGATGGTAGCAGAAGTGGTTTTACGTCTTGTGCCTTGTCAACAAGTGGAAGAATTATTCTTTGTGGTTCAGATGATGCGTCAGTACATACTTGGGACACGCTCAAATCTAAGCATAATGGTAAGCAGCATGTGCTGAAATTCTGTTCACTGTTAACAACCTATTCTTGTTCTCATGTGCAGAGAGATCAATCCAGATACATATCCAACAATCGGCCACAGAAAAAATTCCACTGGAACAATAACGAGAGAAAAGCCAAACGCCTGGCTCATGAGGCCCATGTTACATAAAAAAGAAGAAGTTGGATAATCCAATTACCCCTTAACAGTAAAATACCTATTTGTTGCTGTTCCCTCCCCCTCCAACCTTTTTCACAAAAGCAACATATTGCGGGGAAAATTCTTAAGGAGAGAAAAGAAGGGGCTGTTGCGGCACCCGAAGCACTTTCCATAAATATGCCACTGACTGTAGATGTAAAATAAAAAAATGAACGAGACATTGTCCTCGGAAAAAATAATTCTTACAGTTGTCCTTCAGTTGCTTGTGTGGTGTGAACGGAGACCACGGTGTACTGAAGGGGGCCCAAATTCATAGGAAAACCACAGCCGCTATATAGTCATAATCGGATTACGAAAGCGGTGGTGACCAGGAACCATTTATAATAGCGTTACATCATTTCTTCTGACAGCCAGTGGTAAAACCTGATTCCTGTGCCTGGTAGTTTTTCATTCAGAGAATACGTACCCTAGGCAATAAAATATCCTTCATTTAGTTACTCTAGCCAGAACAATGTAATTAGGATAATGCTCCATTTATTTTTGTTATTCCATCAAAAAAAAATTAATGCCTCATGAACATACTTGGCTTTTGTCTACATAATTTGACTCAATTATCCATAGTAAACCTGTACAATTGTCTCAGAACTTCTTACTCATCTTAGATGTCGTAATAAGTTGCCCTTTGTCGACACTGAAAATCTAATCATAGATCTGTTAATTCCGTAACGACCGCTTTACCAATTCATCTATGCCAACGGCTTCAATGGCAGCTTATTATCGATGTCTGTGGTGAGAAAGGGGGAAAAACCTCACATCCTTCCCCACGAAGTTGAGAGGTCGGGATCTGCCTGCCCTCGAATCGAGGACCTAATGGTTGGATCATTGTTTTGGCGCCAATGTAAGAAGTTGCCCCGTACCAACACCGAGACTCGAACCACGGATCTGTCAGCTCCGTAACGACCGCTCTACCAATTTATCTATGCCGACGGCTGCAGGGGCAGTTTATTATCTATGTCTGTTGCGTGTGTGTGTTGGGAAGGGGAACCTCACAATGTCTGAATCATATTTCTCTTCGTTATTGTTAATGAAACAGAAGAAATATGAGGGAATACATACGTATAAGTAAAGAAATGCAAGTAGCAAGGAGGAAGTAAATAAAATAACCCTAGCATAGGATGTGAAAAATCAGCCTCCCATGACTAGACTATGTGAGATCTTTGAGTGTTCTATTGTAATCGGTAGTAGCACATTATCACAGATGATGCTTCAACTCTTGAAGATGCGAGATGGAGCCGTCGCAGATCGGACCTGTTCTAACGCAACCCACAGTTGCTAGATTAGTTTTATACCTGAGGACACACGGAGACCTTGGCAGGTCAGGCAGTCAGGATTGCACGTTGGATAAACAGCAAAATCGGTATGCTCACTCTAAAATGCTTTAACTCCAAAGTCTCCCGTTGGATACGTTTATGGGTCAGCATCGTATACTCTCTACTAATATTACGTTTTTCAAACCTCACATTGCTATATAATTTGCACAGTGCGGCAGAGACTGCATTATCCGCCTATCAAAATGGCCACCTATTGGAATTGTCATTGCCCCAGTGGAATAAACAATGTACTCAGGATCTTGCCCTTAAGAAATGGGTCGCTGGCGTGCAAAACGTATCTCTTCCTCGACTGCCTTTTATGATCCTTACTCCCGAAATATTCCAATTTCCGTGATGTGGTTATCTCAAAGTTTGTCAGGTCTCCAATGGAAGGCAATTCACGACGGTCAGAACAAGTTAGCTTTCCAAGCCAGTGCTCAGACAAGTCGTTATAAAGTTCCCATCTTTTTCTTTAAATAATTATGCATTTTTAACCCTTTGAAGAACCAGTAAATTTCCAAGCACCATGAACTTTATGTTAATGCAGTCTTCGACTGATTGGTTGGTTGGTTAATAGAATTTAATGGTTCAAAACCGCATATCCTGAGAAAAGCGTAACGCACAGTAAAAACTCTGCGATTACGCATGTTGACACAAGCAGTCTATTCATTCGAATACGCCATTCGAGCTATATTCGAATATGGCACTCGAATATGGCATTCACCTTTTAACCTTTGCGTCAACCTATTAATGGATACTGAACATAGGGAGTCTCGTGATTGCTTAGCTCCCCCATTGCAACACTTACCACGGTCCGCCATCCAGATACTCTTTGGGTCTAATTCTCGAGCACGCCATCTTCGAGCTTTGAACTCTGGTTTATCAGTTGACTTTGGACAGTCCCCATCGAACCAAAACATGTACCTGAATGTGCTGGCGTTCTGCTCGTAATCAGAACGGCCCATTTTCATGTGGAAAATAATCCCCTCTCCCTTCGTGATATTGCAAAGCATTCAAACAAGATGGACTGGAGCGAGAGAGAATAAAGATCCTGTCAGGCAAAAGCCTGAGTTTATGAACCGGTTCACAGGAAAGCAAAATGCTCGCGTCACCGCTGCTGTATTTGTGCATTCCACCGCGTAGTGCATAAGATCACCACAGGAATTGTCGCAAGAACAAACTACATAGCGCTACTTGGGAACTATACAAGTTACCGAGTTTAAGTTGGAGCCAGCTTTCGCTATATTATCGGATAACTCATTGCCCGGAGACCTACAATGGCCGCGAACCCAAAGCAATTCCACGAAACATCTACTGCACTCCCTTCGCAGGATTCCAGAATAGCACAGTTACACTCTTCAATGTCTCGAAATCGCGACTGGCGGACATACTGTCGAACACGATCCTAAAATGGCCATACTAGACGCCAAGCCGCAGACCCAGTCGACCACTTTCTGCGAAGCCTCGGCCTAAAGGACGATTGGACGCCGTTAAGACGGAACTTCATGGAATAGAGCCTGATCTCCCCGTCTTTGGTAAGCAAAAAGAACTTACGTTGCTTCCCTTCTTTGAACCATCGGTAAAGATCTCGTATCTCTCATCCAGATGCACCTCGGGAGTCCACAGCCATGTCACGATGTCTGGTGGATCTGCATGTCTGTGACAGAGATCAACGACTCTTCCATGTTCTCGGCATGGAAGGGGGGGGGGTACCTCCCATTTGTTTCACTTCTGAAAAGGGCAAGGTTCTGGGAGAGTACCAAATCTAACGCAATACATTATCTAAGATGCACAAGGCGTCGCTAGAAACTATCCGGAAGGCTAAGTAAATATGAAACGTACAGGCCCTCCGGAAGGATGCCAGGACCTACCTTGACAAAGCGGACGTTGCCCTCAGCCGGCAGCATACACCACCATTCGTTCGGTAGTATACTTGTACTCGGTTCAAATGCACAGCCTTTTAACCTCACGTAGCCCATTCCAAGTATGCACGTTTGTTCATAACTTGTTCAAATCTCCTTCACACTGTACAAGTGGGGGAGAAACTAAGACTCTTGGCAATCGTGACTCCCAGAACCTTGACCTCGTCACCTAACTAGAAGACTGTGCCTCCCATCTTAACACGCTGACTGTTGAGTCTCTCTCTCATCCGATAACTTAAAAAATCACTTTGAATGTGCAATTTTAAAACATTCTATGCACAACTGCCGTTCAATCCGGCAATTTGGAGAAAAAGTTGCCTGTCTTCTTTATATTTTCTTTCGCCTTCGATCGGTCCACAGAGCACCTTTTGTTTCTATAACACAGCTTACTTGCACGTCTAATGCTTACTCCAGACGCATTTCTTCTAAATGCAGTATTGCTTAGGTGCAAAAGAAGGTTGTGTTATGTTTGTAGGAATCTGTAATAACTCTTGAACTAATAGTCCCCTGATTTTTTTTTTCTAGTTTATAAATCTCCCCAAAGCGTTCACCATCGTAATTCCGAGAAGTTGTATACCAAGTTTTTGGTACCATTTTATCCCATTTCTGATTGTGGTTGTATACGATACTGATTGATACTAATGCAGTCTATGCGACGATCTATTCCACGCTTTCCTGTAGTGTATGCGAGAACCGCTACTGGTTTTAATTTTCCGGATGGTTGTCAGCTCGTGGAAGGTTCGTCAATGTTAGGTCTTACTTGGCACCATGCTGACAATGGCGTTAGAACTATTATCACCTTTTGCTACCGAAAAAAACAAGACCCTAACCGCAGAGAAAGAGTGAGATTTCTCTCTCGAAAGTGAGCTTTGTGTGACCGTATATATAAGTGAGGAAATATTTATCCAAACTTGCCTGGCAGTCAACGTGTTAAAGATGTGCTTAAGCCTTCTCGGCAACTTTCCACGTATAATAATTATCTCTGAGTCTTATTAGAAGCGCTAAACCGTATAGGCTGGTCTAGATTCAACTTTAGCATCCTCTCTTGTACGTTGTGGACGTTCACTTTTCAAATCCGCGGAAGTATCCACTGAGACCAGAAGTGTGAAGTCATCGGCGTACGCCTGCATGGTTCTCCCCCTTCCCTTGGAGATCGATTGGTTGGTTAATTGGAATTTAATAGCACAAGAAAACCTGTAAAGGCCATGCTGTGCCGAAACACAAGGCAATACGAAACACTAAATGGCTCGGATACCTCAAGGGATGTCACGTCACTCCCCGTACTCACCAAAATGATGAGCTCCTGCGGGGCGAAGCCAACGAGAAGAGGGCACAAGAGGGGCAGATTAAAAGGAGCCCGCGCCCGATTTTTACGCTGATTCACAGTATATTTCAAAGATAAAATGGGAGTGTAAGGGAAGCCCGCGTTGGATCTTGACGCCCCTGTTGAAGGGCCTCGGTGATCGCGTACCATTTCACTACTTGCTAACGTATTCCAGAGAAACCGTCTGAAGCAAGAACCCTGGGCTGTTCCCCGCTCCAGTAGTCTATTTAATGCCCTTCGCCTATACGATTATCTTCCTATCAAAGTACATGTACGGGGTGTAGCTCTTCTGGTCTTTCCGAATGGAAGAGAAGACACCTCGTACATGTTACTTGGTATGAGTTACACCTCGTACATGTTACTCGGCATGAATTACACCTCGTACATGTTACTTGGCATATTTAATCTTCTTCAATTGCGTCAATGTGCCTTGATACCACACCAAACACCACCACTGCCGTATATTTTCCTTCATATTTGCTCTTCGCCTATCAGTCACCACAAAGCCATATTTGTGCTACGCTGTAACCCGAACTCGTACTAAGCCAAGTTCAGGAAGTCCCGCTTCTCCGAAAGAGTAGCAATCGCTCCAGTACTTTTCCCAAAAACGAACGCAAGCATATGCCTCTTTCACTCTTCTAATCTCTGGAATCTTCCCAGGTTTGACTGAAATCACTAGCTTTCCACACTTCCCGACGTTTGGGAACACATAAGTCCTGAGGCATGCGTTGAACGCTGGTGGAAGCAGGATCGACGATTCCACTACATAGAATTTCTGCACGATCCATTCATTGAGTCTCTAGAGACCAGGGGTCTCCCCATTCTGGAGCCACCTAACGACATTGTTGATTTTCTCCCATGCAAACATCGCGTCCAGACGGATGTTTGTCGCATGCAAACAATGCCTGGCGTGTCACGTTCTGAGCCGTAATATCATTTTCCCATAGAATCCTTCGGTGAAGAGTTGGTTATTTGAAATTTAATGGCACAAAGGGGTCATGCTGTGACAAAAGGTTAATACAAAACACTAAATGCTTCGACCACCTCGGGGACGCCAAGTCACGCACACACAATAAAAAAAGACGAACCCCTATGGTAAAGTGCGTTCAGGATGACTGTGACAGTCACTTCAATACTGGTGGTGGAAAAGGTCCGAATTGGCTTTTTTTATTTTCTTCCGCCAGCGTTTGAGATTCAGGAACCAAAACGTCCCCAGGAGGACATTTGTTCGTTTGGTTCCTGATAGCTGTATGAACGAACGTCAGCTCTCTCGCGAAATCCTCCGCATGCACCAACTTCCCCCCCCCCCCCAAAGGGGCTTTGAGTACGGGGAGTGACGTAGCGTCCCCAACAGTCATTTAGTGTTTCGTACTTACCTTGTGTTTTCGTTAGTACAGACCCTTGTGCGATTAAATTTCTTTTAACCAACCAACCAACAATGAATAAACGTTATGCGCTTTCCTGACTATGAATCTCCGAGCGTGCCCCGATATTATCTCTGCAAATCGGTTCCAGTTCATTCGTCTGATATCTTCGATCTACCGTTAGCCAGCCCGCAAGCGGACCAACTGATATCGAAGTTATGTACCAGTGGATCTCGATTGACGCAACGCACTGTCCCATTAACATTTAACACTTTCCTGGCCGGTCACGAGTATACTCGTGTTTCCAAGTTACATTTGTTTATGCTTTTTCAGGTCTGAAAGGAATATACGTCTTTATAGCAGCGTTCTGTACCGTATACGTAGTTATCTTTGGTTGGTTCGTTAATGAGAATTGAATGGCACAAGAACCTATAAGGCCATGCTGTGCGGAACGCAAATCATATTTAAAAAAAAAAAATATTTACTAGCAGAGAAAAAATTCCACTAAAGTATGCTATGCCAAAGGAATACGCAACAAAACTCGATATGTTTGTAAAACTGTTGCGTGCCATTGCACATTAGTAAACGCTATACAATATAACATAGCCGAAAATATTATTGAATATTGTGCATATGTTTCTGTTTTTGCAACGCATGCTGTGTCAATATAGTTTATTGAGGATTATTTGTGTTTCATTTTTATGTTCAACTGCGGAAAAATACCGGATGATAGTTTTGGCGTTCAATAGCCGGTCAGCCGATTAAGCAACCTTTACATGTATGATCACAGGTTCTTTTACTGCCCTGTGACTGGTCAGCGCCAATGATTTTGGCTTCCTTTATTGCAATAAACACTGGCGTATTTTAACGCCTGGCTGTCTTGGCGATATTAAGAAAAAAGCACTTTGTCATAGTTACGTAAAGAAAGCTTGATTTTCAGTTTGGCTGTAGAGATTGTACTTCTTGGTTTTTTTCTTACAATATTATTGTCGCGCTTGCAGCAGAGCACTCACACATGCACTGAAGTGCCATAAGTTATGGGATACCCCTAATATCGTGACGGACCACCCTTAGACCGACGAAGTGCTACAGCTCGACGTGGCATTGAGTAACTAGTCGTCGGAAGACATATTCAGTTATGCTAGAAATGAAAGCTTCTGTGCTGGATTGCCGCGTCCTGTCCTCAACTGCGAGCCGACGTTTCGATGTGGTTGCACACATCCTCCTCAGGGCAGACATCTTCTCCTGTCTACAGCTCCTCGTCAAATGATACCAATCATTACCATCATACCATACCAATCATCAGCCCAGAAGCTTTCATTTCTAACGAAGGTTCCGGCCGCGAAAGTTTTCGTGTTTTATTCAGTTATGCTGTCTGTATAGCCGTCCATAATTGCGGAAGTGTTACAGAGGCAGGATGCTTCGCATGAACGGACCTTTCGATCATATCCCAACTATGTTCGATGAGGTTCATCTCTCGCGATTTAGGTGGCTACATAATTCGCTGGAATTCTCCAGAGCGTTCGTCAAACCAATCGCAAACAATTTTAGCCCGGTCACATGGAGCATCCATATTCTAGAAAGCCCCATCGTTGTTTGGGTACATGAAGTCCATGAATGCCTGCAAATGGTCTCCAATCAGCTAAACATAATGATTTCCAGTCAGTGTATGGTTTAGTTTGATCAGAAGGTCCAGTCCATGCCATGCGAAAACAACCCACATCATTATGGAACCTCCACCAACTTGAAAAGTACCTTGTTGACAACTTGGGTCCATGGCCTTGTGAGGTCTGTGCCACATCCCAAAATCAGCTCGTACCAACTGGAACCATAATTCATTTAACCAAACTGCATTTTTCCAGGCATCTACTGTCCAACTGGTATGTTCATGAGCCCAAAATAGGCACAGCTGTCAATGGCAAGTTGTTAGTAAAGACACTCAAGTTGGTCTTCTGCTGCCATATTCGATCAACACCAAATGTCACTGCATTGACCTCATGGGCATGTGCCTAGTAAGTGACTCATTGATTGTTACTGTTATTTGATGCAGTGTCACTTGTCTATTAGCATGGACTACTCTACTCAGATGTAGCTGGTGGCAGTCGACCACTTCGTTTTCTATAGTGGGAGGTAATGCCTGAAATCAAGTACTCTCGGCGCACTCTTGACACTGTGGATACAGGAATGTTGAATTCCCGAAAAATGTCAGAAATAGTATGTCCCAGCTCCAACTATCATTCCGCGTCGGTCAATTTTCATCGTGTATCCATAATCACGTCAGAAAACATTTCACTGGACTCACTACCATCCAACTGAAAGAACTGAAAATGCATTAGGCATTACCCATTTATGCACCTGTTACACGATGCTACCGCCACCTGGATATTTGCATATTACTATCCCATAACTTTTGGCACTTCAGTGTACATATTCCGAAGAAATGAGAACTCTCGCTTGCAACCTGCAATTTTATTCATGTGATCTGCAACCTCAAAAATATATATTTACCTCTTTACTCTTCGTAATTTCACATACTGCACTTCTCCCTATTTAAAATAAAGATACAGTTGTGCATGGAGTGATTCCCAAATGGGACACATTGTAAATGTGGTTTTTCCACTTAGGTTGTGTTGTACTTTTGTCACACTTTCCATAGTTTGGAGAATATTGAATCACGTCATAGTTTATCACAAAATTACATGACAAAAAAAAGAACCTAAATGTTTGCTTTAAGATGAAACCTAAGCTTTTGCCAATATGCTCAAGTGGTGAATAACATCTGATATAAGAAATATTTTTTCAGGTTCTCTAACAGGACACGAAAACAGAGTGACATCATTAAGTATGCCAGACAACGGCATGGCTCTGGTAAGTGGCTCATGGGATTCCTGCGTCAGAGTCTGGAACTGAACAATAAGAAAATGCCCAGCTGCTTATTTCAGTGAAATTCATTGTTCAACTGCTATCGCAGTACTTTGGTATTTTGATAATACCACATCACCAAAGGTTAAGACTAAATTCGAATTGATGTAAAACAGAGTGACACACATGGTAAGTTTTCGCAAGGCTGAATTTAACCGACTGAAATATGCAATATTTTGTTAAATGCACCACTGTATTGGTATAATCATGCCTTCAACAATGCCGTCCTACAACAAAGTTTTTATGCCAAGAATGCTACCTGGAATACCTGAAAAGTAGCATGACAGGATTATCCTTTTTTCAAAATTACTGTATGTAAAACTGGTGTGGATCAGGTCCTCCTCAGTATGGTTAATTTACATTTTTCAAATTGTGTGTGCGTGTGGTCTGGGACTACACAAAAAAGTAAATTATACACTATTGAATTTGTTGATTTGACATACATCATAGAATATGCCACACAGCATTACAGCACATTAATGTCACAAAAATGCTTCCTTGAAAACTAACATGGACACCACTTGCTTTAAATGGATTC
>JJRW01S0019728.1:12604-27716 GCA_001188405.1 Loxosceles reclusa
TATTAAGGTATTATTTTATGGACTCGAATTGTATTTTAGGACTTTGGATATTACTGTTAAAATTATGGTTTGTAACTTGATTAACGTTTCCTCCTTTGGTCTTTAGTCGTTTTATCCAGATATTTTTGAAGTGAAATATCAAATTTAGACAATGACGCATTGCAGTGTGACTCAGCGCTACTTTATTTTTAGTGAATCCGACACTTCAGCTGCGCTTCCGTTTTCTTAGCGTGGAGGTATTCTAGATCCTGCTTGCATTTAATGCATCTTGCATCGTTAGCCGAATGACAGTCTTTGTAATTTGTGCACGCTGGACATGTTTTATTTGCTTGTGTGCATTCACTAGTAAAATGCGAATTTGCAAACTCAACAGATTTTGGTGTTTATGGGATCTTTGGCTGAGTAACCAAAATCTTGGAACCTAAAACTTGGTGAGTCCTTTGGATTTGTTGCTTTTTACTTTTATTTTGAAGTGAAACATTGTTTTTAAACATTTTTTTAGAAATAGACAAGGTAGAGCGGCAATACTGTACGGCCATTCTTCTGTCCTCCGTCCGTTCTGCTGTTGCACAATGTTACGAACTTTTCCTCTTGCTACGGCCACTCCAGTGGTAATGTTGTATCGATGACGGGCTACTATGCTGAGCACGAGTCCGAGTCCCGGTTGGCATGAGTGTCTGTGTTTGTCTTCAGGTTGTTTATGTTTATTCTCATGTGTAACGCAGCATGGTCTTAATAGGCCCTTGAGCCTTAAACCACCAAGCGTCAACATCATTATGCCCTATCTCTCTGAGTTTTCTTGATTTCGTTGCAATTATTTCTGTAGTCCACGTTTATGTTCCTTTCCCTCAGGGGCTCACCATTTTGGCGAGTACGGGGAGTGATGTATCGTACCCGACATACCCGAGCCATTCAGTCCTCTGCTTAAAATATTGTTTTGCCCAGCATCTCAAAGCTGCCATTTCTGCCAATGTTACAGGCTTCACAGTCACTCATTGTTAATACGCGGCTGTAGTGTAATATTAAATAAATTGATGTAAGACGAAAGCTGCAGTTATAATTTGTTTGTGTGTATGCAAGCCTTTTCAATTATCACTACAGAATTGGTTTCGCGTGGAAATTAAATTTCATAGGCCTACAATATCTAGTTTAATGCCCTAAGGTTTTTGAAATGATTACATGTGCATCATTTACATCTGAAAAAGTAATTTGAATAGGTACCAATGATTTCATAGGAAAAACGTTTATTTGAACATTCTTCACCGTTAAACTTTTGTTTGATCTATTCCCTAAAGACGCATATCAACCATATTTGTTAACCATTACAAGAGCAGGCAGTTTTTCTGGATTCTTAGTCTTAAGAACGTCACTTTGGATAATTAACAATCGAAAAACTGTAAGATCTAGAACAGCTTGCAGTTTTTTTCAGCTGATAAGTAAGTACTCATAGCGTTACAATTGCTTGGATAACATATTTCTGCATTTTTCACAATTTTATATAAAGGAAAGAGACTTGTTCTTCAATCTGATGAGATCATATTCCTTCCGAGTAAGTCTGGTATCAATTAACATCTCGTGAATACATTTGTTTTGTAATTGTGTAAAACATACCTATATTCTTTAGAACGACACGTATTTACACGGGTGCTTATATTATTTTGTACACTACCTGTGCTTGCATGCTCATACTCAATTATAATGTTCGTCGATGAAAATGACGAACCGTTCCGTGAAGTAATATAATATGACACCAGCCACATCGAGCAAAGGAGCCTGCATTACTGTTCTCTGGATGCTTTGAAATATTTCCACGTATAATCTAGTATTTCATATTGCTATATTTTCCCTTCTTGTGGATAGCTTCAGAGAATCGCGCCGAGTCCCAATTGCATTTTAGAAGCCTTCTTCTATTTGGACTTCCTTTAATCATGGGAAAAGTCATAAAGCGTCTACTGCCCGTTTCATGATTCGCAATGTATAATATAGTATATGATACGCAATCAATAATTAGTATGCGAGATCTCTTGCATATTTTGTCACTTTACTTTGGAATTCTTTCTTTGTATTCTTTTTTTTTTATTTCAAATCTTTGATCATTGCAAGATCATGTTACTCTGTATACTCCCCTCAAATTTTTGCGTGTTTCCTTATTTTCGTGAATAGTTGATTTTCAATCTTCATACAGAGGTTATTTACTTAGCATGCATATTTGTCATGACGATCATGTGAATATTCATCCCTTTGGTGAATATTCCCCTTTGGTCATGTGAATATTCATCCGACATTTTGCCGAAGAAACTATCTGAAAGTAACTTTGAGTAACCACATTTGTGCTTCTGCAAATTTTCCTGTCTCTCCTACCGTCCTATCTCGATAATGGTCTATCCACTCTCTCCAGCTTATCGATTTTGCAAGTTCTTCAACAAGCTTGAATCTATCACTCTTGTTAATTTCCCTTAAGTTCTATGAATACATTTATATGAAATATACTGGTTCAAATGCATATATTGGGAAAGGTATTTCTTTATTTTCCTTTAATGCTTATTTGTGTGTATAATGTGTTTCCTTCCTGATAGTAGATACTACACTACTCACTTGATTAGTAGATTACTCACTTGAGGTAATATGAATAACTTCCAGAGTGCCCAGACAATTTTAATAAATTTGTAGATGCTGTTATCATACAAAATTAAAATGGTAAATTTGTCTCTTTGAATCGCGTTTTGCGTATTTTTAAATGTTTATATTGAAGGGAAAACAGTATTAGGATAATTCCAGAACGCATTTTAGTATGTCATCTTTCATTTCTAGCACATAACCGAAGTGATATCTCAACCCGTAGTGCTCGAGATCATTCAGTCCACCACCACCACGGGGTCACCGTTTTGTTGAGTACAGAGTGTGCGTGGCGTTTTCAAAGTACCCGAGCCATTTAGTGTTTTGTAATTACTTTGTGTTTGGTGCAGCATAGCTTATGCCATTAAATATCTGTTAACCAACGAACCACTCATTCATTTTTGGAAACATTACAAATATCGGACCTAGAGATGCATCTAATACACTTCCAGAAGCGTTTTTGCTAATTAAAATGAAGAAACAATAGTCAGTAAGAAACATAATAAATTTATGAAACAACGAAATATGCATTTAATTGCGGTCCGTCTTCCTGTGTCAAAAGCTGAATTAAAACAACATTCATTGTTGAGATACGATAAATCACACATAAAAATCCCTTCGGCTAATCTGAAACGTTTCTTGATAAAACTCGAATAATGTTTCAAATATCCCTACCAAACTTCCTCTGACAATAACACAACAGTTGTTTCTTTTTTAAAAAAATATGATAAGATGTGCGAATTTTCTTAAATTTAAATATAATTAATCAATTGTCCTGTGCAATCATTAGAAACAAGTAACATTCCCGTACTCTTTGGATTACTCGTACACTCGTGTACACTTGGAAATGAGTTTAATATCACTTGCGTCAGCAAGTGCGAGAGAATTTCAATCGCAGTATTCGGCCTGACGGAACGCCGGAGCAGAACCCCAGATAGAACTACTACCGAGATTGTTATCCGTCTTTTCTATGGATTCTAACCTCTTTGAGGGACCCCCATCTCTGGGGGAGTTACCTTGGTGGGCTCTCACAACAGACACAGCGCTCTTACCAAGGCGAGAAAGATGGACAAAGTCCGACTGCCCCTTTGAAAAGTACGGATAAAAAGGAAGGAAAGACTGTTTTCCTGTTTACGTAGCAAACGTATTTACCTAAATAACATTTTCAAATAAATGATTGCATTATTTTCTAATACTAAAGAAACATATCGTAAATCTAATTAGATGTAAACGATATTCAAATTTGGAAAGCTAGTGGTGTTCATACTGAGTTAGTTGTTCATTTTGACACGTTTTATTGCGTTTCAGAGGGATGTTACATTTAAATCTCAAGTGATCAATAGGTAATTTATATAAATTGCATTTTTATATTTCGCATATATTTTCACTCGTAAAGGTGTGGCAAAGGATTCTGTGTTCAGTGGATCTCATGCTTTAGTTCTTAACAACGCCCCCCAGAATGTTAAATACATGATCCCCATTTGAATGTCTGGGTGAGAAGTCAGCATGGGGCAAAAGACGATGGCGAGACCCTTTTCTGTTTTTTGGCATTCAATTTTTCATCCACTTTTTCATTGGCTTCAGAGAACGGAAATGGTGCAGTCGTAGCCAGTGACTTGAAGTTTACGATCGGAGCTGGTCTAGTTTCATGTTTCAAAAGTTCGATTTTACGTGAATCCAACGTTTTTCCACATGCTTTTCAGAAAGCTTCTCGATGATTTATATCTTTGGAAAGCCACTTCTCAAAATTTGGATCATTGAACCATGGCGGACAAAAATGTTCGCGGACATATCTTTTATTTTTCCTTAATTCATGTCGTACTGCTTTTTTCTTCGAAGTCTCCGATTATTCTACTGAGTGGGTATCACAAAATATAAACATGTATTCCAAGCCATTTTATATGAGCAGACTATGCCAAAAGTTTGCATAGACGAAGGCGCAAATGCATCCCTCTCTCCTCCTGTTCACCGTAGGAAAATCGGAGAGGATGGGCTTAATGACAACTGCAAAAGTGAGTACAAGAGAACTTCACCCACAGTATTCGGCCTCAAATTCTCAAGTCTGAAGGAAATCCGGTGCAGACCACAGACAGGGCTACTACTGCAATTATGAATCTTGTCTATGGATTCGAATTTGTTCCACGGAACCCACCACCGAGAGAACTCTCTCACCAAGGCGAGAAGGATGAGAAGAACCCCACTGCCTATTGCCGAAGTTCGAGACATCTATTCAATAATTATTTCTCTCCAGGGTCAACCTAGCTACATAAAATTTCTGGCCAAGCCAAGAAAAGTAGAAGACTAATAATCATAGCAAACAGATTTGCTCCGACCTACAGCTTCAGAGAAATACACGGAGGACAGACAGGATAAATATGAGAGTTCTAATCTCATAAGTATGATAACTAACATGTCTCGTGACGGTCCTGTATATGGTAAAACGCGCAAGTCTAACAAGCAACAGAGGTACAATAACGAATGCAAATTACAAGTATGTAGAGTAGCCTCCAACTAGATACAAACTGCCTCGTTGCAAAAACCGAAAAACGTAAGTGAAGAATTTAGTACCGCCATGCATTTCTTATTCATAAAAGTAGCGTACAGCTGACAATTTTAATAGCAGTAATAAACTTTTTTTTCAAAATTCAAGTTTTAAGAGATTTATTAAATTCCTTGATATTAGGAATTTTGGAAATGTTCTCACACAACACAAATATTTTCTTTACTTCACTGGGTCAAAGTTTTCTTGTATTTGCTTGTTAACAATATATTTGAAATTTTATGTACGAAAATGAAATAGGCTTTCGTTCTTTGCACTACTTTCTTCAAATATATTTGAGCAACAAACAGAATACAAAGAATCGTATTAGTCATGATGAGCAATAGTTCTGAATACAGTGTGAGATGGGGACTCCTATAAAACTGATTATGAAAGTGTTAAAGCAAAAATGTAAAATATGCCTTGATTAAAATGAGAATGAAAGAAGCAAACAAGACGGTAGATAAGATTAGAGAATAAAGAACCCAAGAAAATACATCGATGATAATGGAAAATGACAGTCAATGAAGTCAATACATGGATCTGGTTTGGGTGGAGAGTTACAGTGGGTGTAAAAACTATTTGCACACCCACCTTTTTGTGATAATGCTTGCAAAAACAAATCAAATGAAATACAAACCCTTGCATGATCATTTTAATGCTGCTAATAAACAATATCAAAACAATAATGTCCAAAAACAAAGTGTAATTTCATCAAAATTCTATATAATCAAATGTGAAGTCCGCAAAAAGTATTTGCACATTTCGATTTTTGATTACAATGCAGTCGCATATGTAAATTTGTTCTGATCTGTGAGGGAGGGAAATAGGTCATATGACAAGAGAAACGTATAGTACACATGAAAGCCATCCACCCGACATTTTTCCAGTTCAGTATTGTTACTTTCATGAACGGGACATACATGATGCCTTCGAAAGTAAAACTACTTGGTGCATTTGAACGTAGTTCAATCATTAGTCTGCATAATCAGGGATTCAGTTATCGGGACCTTAGTACACAGGTTGGAAAGTGCTTTTCAGCCGATCGGTATGTTGTTAAAAGGTATGAAGAATCCAGAGCAATCGCGAATCTACCACGTTCCGTACGTCCGCAAGTGTTGTGTGAAGGAGTTCGCCGTATCATCGAAGAAGTACGGAAGAAACCAACAGCAAGTGCCCAATCTTGCGCTAATTTAATCAAGGAAACAACAAGTCACGAAATTTCAGTTTCGACCGCTAGAAATGTCGTACGTAATGTAGGCTATAACGGGAGGGTTCCCTGAAAGAAATTTTATATCAGTGAAACCAATAGATTAAAACGATTGACATTTGCAGAAACATATATAAATATGCCTTTGGATTTTTGGAAGTCGGTGTTCTTTTCAGATGAAAGTAAGTTTAATGTGCTTCGATCTGACGGGCGCAAAACTGTTTGGCGAAAACTTAAAACAAAACTTCACCAGAAGAACGTTTGTTCTGCTGTGAACCATTGTGGTGCACACGTTATGTTGTGATGCTACATGTCATATAATGTAGTGGGAAATCTGGAGTTTATTGATGGTATGATGAATGCTCGAGCGTACATCAAGATTTTGCGTTATAATTTACATAGTAGTGCTAGTAAATTGGGACTTTCTCAAGACTTTAGTTTTCAACAGGACAATGATCCCCAACATACTGCCAGAATTGCACAAGAATAGTTGTTATATAATGTCAAAAAAAGACTAATCACACCTCCCCAGTCTCCGGATGTAAATGTTATGAAAAATTTGTGGCATGTTTTGGGTTTGAAACTTCGTAATCATCACATTTCCAATAAAACGGACCTCATGAGGACAGTAAGGGACGAATGGGACAAAATTAAGCCTGAAATAACCGCAAACCTTGTGTTATCAATTAAGCAGAGACTGCAATCTATAACAGATGCTAAAGGTCTTCACACAAAATATTATCTTTTGCTAGTTGGACGTTTTTCTTTAATGTGCAAACACTTTTTGCGGCCTTTAAATGTAATTTAGAATTTGATTGAGAATTTTGACGAAATTTCAATTTGGTTTTGGACATTATTGTTTTGATATTGTTTAGCAGCAGCATTAACATGATCCTGCAGAGTTTGTATTTCATTTGATTAGTTTTTGCAATCATTATCACAAAAAAGGTAGGTGTGCAAATAGTTTTTACACCCACCGTGTGTGTTACAGGATTTTCATCTCCTCGCGCTCCTACAAAATATTCTGCTTCTATTCAGAAATCTGCACAAAGTTCTCCAGCTCGGGCAGCTGCTGTGGACTCACGAGCCGCTTCCAAACCAACCATATCGAACCCTTAAAGGTGTTACACGCTGTCTTGCATCTTTCACATTCATTAACTAAACTCTCGACGTTAGAGGATGAGGACGCTTTGGATACACGTCCCCCTCTTGATTATACAAAAAAACCCTCCTCTAAACGAGAGGGTACTAAAGCTATTCTGCCGCTGCCACCAACATAATTGCCTATGCCTACTACAATTAGACAATTGAACTGCTGTGGTTTACGTGCCAAAGTCGATTATTTGAAATGGTTGCTGCACACGCATTCCCCTGTGTGTGTTGATCTGTGGGAAACAATGATGCGTTCAACAGCTGAAGTACAGCAACGTCACTATGGTGTTTATCGCGCGGATAACGACTCCTCCGAGTCTCAGGGAGGCGTTTCTCTTCTCCTCTTAGTTCAGTTTTGTGCCTTTGTTTGCATTCTGTTACAATTTTGTTGTTTTTTGTCCTTGTAGCCTTTTGGTGTGTCTCGTGTCTGGCGGTAGCACTATGGTACACTTTTGTTTTTCTTCCAGGGATAGCGGTCCACGCGGCTATTCCCTATGTTTAGAGGGTTTCCATCTTCACCCTCAGCGTGGCTGCACGTTTGCCGTGTGCGGTGACCCGTGTCGTTGGAAAGGGGGATCTTGGGAGTTGAGGGGCGAGGTACTGTCCCCAATACAATGCTTTGGCCCCTGCTTTAGCTAGACGGGAGCTCCGGTCGTGGCCCGGACTGCTGCAATCGGCTAGACGGCGGGTTCCTTCGCGTCCCCCGGCAAGGGTCAACTGATCGGTCGGGTCGGCGGGCTTAACTCCTGGTTAGCTCTCGCGTGCTTGTACGTCTCCTTGTTGGTCTCGGTGGTGGGTGGGTGGGGCTGCCGGGAGCCGAATCTGCTAATCTGCATGGAGAAACAAAATTTAAACCCTTCGAGCGGGCCCTCTAAGAGGGCCCGAACCCAATCCTCTTCTACTTCGTCTACTTCATTGTCACCTTCATCTTCTTTTCTTATTGTGCATTACTCGGACACAGCATTTTCGGAGTTATTGTTTTCTGGCATCTCCAAAGGCTTATATGCACTAGCTGACACACCTAAGACGGTAAAAGAGTTACGCTCAGGAGAGATATTGATGGAAACAGCTTTTTCTGCCCAGTCTGCTACGTTGTTGAACTGCACATCTTTCGCAAACCTGCCTTTCGCCGTGACAACTCACGGAACTTTAAATACCTCCCGCGGAGTTATCTATGAATTAGATCTCCTCCCTGTCTCTGAGGAGGAGCTTCTTGCAGAGCTCTCCAACAAGGGAGTACAGGCAGTGAGACGTATTACTATGCGATGTGACGGTCAGACAGTTCAAACGAAACACGTAATTTTGACTTTTTCCAAGCCCGTGTTGCCGACGCAGATAAAAGCTGGTTACCTCGCATATCCCGTACGGACGTATGTCCCCAGTCCGCTGCGCTGTTTTAACTGTCAGCATTTTGGTCAGACATCGTATCGTGGAGTTGCGACTTTCCACGCTGCGGTCGTCCAGCGCACGAAAATGATTGCCCTTCCTCAACCTGCTGTCTTAACTACCAGAGAGATCACCCGGCCTATTCTTGGTCCTGCTCCAAGTGGCAGGAAGAGGAAAACATTATATATAAGCAGGTGAAGGTAACGCAGAATCGTTTCTGCGTTAAGGCAAGAAAGCTCGTCTCTCCTGCGCCAACCCGTGGTTCTTACGCAGCGGTTATTCGCAGCTGCAGGTCACAAGAGGTGCAAACTTCGGTCACTTTTCCGCCGCCTTTTGTCTTGCCAGCTTTTACACCTTCCATTTCTCATCCGTCATCATTTCAGCGGCGGACGTCTTCTCAGAAGGCATCCTCTATAGATCAAACATCACTACCCAAGCTTCCGACTAAACCTCCACCTGTGCCGAAATCGAAATTGAAACATAAATGTTGGAAAAAACTGCACAGGAAACTGGATCCCGACGCAGTTGTTTATGGGACTTTCAAACACTCGAATTCCTTTAATGAGCTCTCTGGTTTAGAAGAGGATTCCATGGATACCGCTCCTCCTCCTGTGCAGACACCTTCCAAGCGGGAGCACACTTCATCTAAACCGCCGCCGCCTCCTACTTAATTGTATGTCTCCTACTCTCATACAATGGAACTCTCGTGGTTTGCGTCCTAACGTCCATGATTTGAAATGGTTGTTGCACACCTATTCTCTTGTGTGTGTTGCTCTGCAGGAAACCATGATGCATCTGACAGCTCAAGTGCAGGTGCGTCACTATGGTCTCTATCGCGCAGACGACGACTCGCATGAATCTCGGGGAGACGTTGCTCTTCTTGTCTCCCACCGCGTGCCATCCATAGTTTTGAGTCTTCAGACGCCGTTACAGGCTGTTGCTGTACGCATTTTTATGGGCCATACGCTCACAGTTTCTTTTCTTTATCTGCCACCAGGAGATCGAGTGGCCTTTTCTACTTTGGACGATCTGGTGTCTCAGCTTCCGCAACCGTTTCTGCTGCTCAGAGATTTTAACGGTCACAGCACTCTTTGGGGAAGCACTTCTACCAATAGCAGGGGTCGAGTTGTCGAGCGCTTGTTCACAGATCTCGACTTGTCCCTGCTGAATACTCGTGAGAATACGTATTTTCCTGCCACAATGCAATCATTCATTGCTTTGGATCTACCTTTTTGCTCTCCGTCACAGTACCCTTTGTGGTCGTGGTCTGTGTTTTCGAACCCCATGGAAAGTGACCACTTTCCCATTTTGCTGTCCCATACCACTGCTGGCGGCAAGTTTTCCAGCTTGCCTAGGTGGAAACTGGACTGTGATAATTTTGATAGTTTTGTCACATTAGCTGTTCTGACGGTTGACTTACTTGAGACTCCGTTAATCGATCAAGCAGTGGACCAAGTGACTAAATGTATCCCCAAAGCAGCTGTGTCTTCTGTACCACGCACTTTGACACACTTACCTCGCGCACCTAAACCTTGGTGGAACCACGCCTGTTCTGCAGCTCGGAAAGTGGAGAAGGCGTGGGACATTTTCCGTAGGTACCCAACTCCGGGTAACATGGCTCGTTTCCAGCGGGCTAGGGCGTTCCCCGTAAGGAACGTCCGTATCCCGTCACAGCCAACGGGAGTCGTGGCAGAAGTTTGTGTTGAGCATCACATTTTCCACTAGTTCGAAAGTGCTTTGGGACAAGATTCGTCGCATACGTGGTCGTTACACGTCCCAGCCAATATCTTGTTTATGCACGGGTGGTGGAACCATGTCGGATTTTCCCACTATCGCGAATACCTTGGGGTGACTCTTTTTCCCAGGTTTCATGTAGCACTAACTATAATACATATTTCGGGGCAGCGAAGTCCTCTGCAGAACCTACTGAGATTTCCTTATGGCCCTTTACACCTGTTGGATACAACTCTCGCTTTACGTTTCTTGAGCTGCAGGGAGCTCTGTCACGTTCTCACGGTACTGCTACTGGACCGGATACTGTGCACTACGCCATGTTGCGACACTTACCACTTCACTCTCTGCATGTGTTGTTGTGGTTCTTTAACCTCATTTCTCTGGAGCGGGAGTTTCCGTCCGCATGGCCACATGCGATCACGCTACGTTTTTCGAAAACTGGGAAGGATCCTACTTCATCTTCGAATTCCAGACCTATTGAGCTGACCAGTTGCATATGCAAGTTACTGGAACCGATGGTCAATGCACGTTTAGTGCATTTCCTCGAATCTCGTGGTGTCTTCTCTCCGTTCCAGAGCGATTTTAGGCGGCTTCGATCAATCACAGACAATTTACTCGCCTTAGAGACGTCCATCCAGGAGGCGTTCGTTCGTCGTGCACATCTGATGTCGATCTTCTTTGACCTGGAGAAAGCCTACTATCGCACCTGGCGTTATGGTATTCTCGGCGACCTCCATGCTATGGGGCTCCGGGGAAACCTGCCGGTGTTTTCTTAGAATTTCTTGGCAGATCGCACTTTCCAGGTTCGTGTTGGCACGACTCTGTCATGCTACGTTCCTCAGGAAAAAGGCGTCCCCCAGGGCGCTATTTTAAGCGTCACTCTCTTCATCATCAAACTGAATGGCATTGTGTCCACGCTTCCTCCGGGAATCCAGTGCTCGATGTACGTTGAAGACTTGCAGATTTCTTATAGCTCTGTGGATATGAGATTTCTCGAGCGTCGATTACAGTTCCGCTTGAACCGGCTGCTTCACTGGGCGGATAATAACGTGTTTCACTTTTCACCCGACAAGACCGTTAGCATACATTTCTGTCGCAGACGGGGCTTGCATCCGGATCCGAGTCTTCTTTTAGAATCCGCTGAGATTCCATTCGTTCCGGAAACGCGTTTTCTCGGCGTCATCTTCAAGCGTTCTCTCACTTTCGAAGCGCTTATTCGTCGCCTGAAAGTGAAATGTACTAAGGCGCTCAACATCATCAAGGTACTGTCGTCCACCTCTTGGGGTGCTGACCGACTCTCTGTTTTGCGCCTGTATCGGTCGCTCATCTGCTCAAAGCTCGATTATGCTTGTTCTGTATATGGTTCTACCCGGCCATCTCGTTTACAGGTGCTCGATCCGGTCGCTCAGAAGGCACTACGTCTGTGCACTGATGCTTTCCGGACATCTCCTGTACAGAGCTTGTACGTCGCGGCACAGGAACCATCGCTCGAACTCCGTCTACAGATGCTGAGCTTACGTTATTGCCTCAAGTTGCAGTCTCAACGTGCACATCCTTTATGGAGCCGAGTGTATGAACCCTGCCTCGCACGGCATTTTCATGCACGGCCGTCTTGCGTTCCTACTTTGGACCTTCTGATGCGACATTTACTGAGTGAGCTTGGTTTGTCTCTTTCTGACATTGCGCAGAGTATCGTGGTTTCTCTTGACCCTTGGGAACAGTTTCAGCTATCGGTTTCTTTCGACCTATGTCTGTTTGCGAAATGTAGCACCCCTCACGCTTAACATGTGCAGTTCTACCTTGCACATCGAGCGTCGTATTCCCAACATGTGCCCATTTTCACTAATGGGTCCAAATCTGGCACGTTGAGTCTACTATGGTGTGCCGTGGCGTAACGCTTACCATCAGTCTTCTTGCACAGGCTTCGATTTACATTGCCGATCTACATTCCATCTCCTATGCGCTGAGACACATTTGACGTTGCTCTCTTCTCAGTACCTGTGTTTACTCCGACTCACTCAGTGCTTTGGAGTCTCTTGTTTCTCTGCAGCATCCGACCCATCCTGTGTTGTCCCACATCCTTGTTACTTTGCGTGAATTGAGTCTTCGTGGCTTTGATATCCGCTTTTGCTATAATCCAGGTCACGTTGGTATTCCAGGGAACGAGGCTGCAGACTGTGCCTCGAAATCTTCTGCGGGCGTCTGCAAATGTTCATCCCATTCACCGACTGGAATCCCATTGTTCGAGCCCGTCTCCACGTTCACTGGCAAGACATCTGGCACACATAGACTGCGAACAAGCCGCATGACATTCAACCTGTAGTAGAGGCCTGGCCGTGCACTTCTCACCTTTCTTGTCGAGTCGACGTGTTGCTCACTCGGCTTTGAATTGGACACACACACTTGACACATGGCTTCCTTTTGCGCGTGGAGGAGCCACTTACGTGTTCGTATTGCCATTCAGAGTTCTCACCGTTCATCACATTTTTATTAACTGTTGCTTTTTACATCTCTGCGTGTTCATCTTTTTAAGTCGCCGGTTTTAAATCTTCGTACTCTTTTAGTACCGTCTGATTTTACCTGTTTACAACAATTTTTAACTTCATTATATACTTGAGACTATGGTTTTCTGTTTTCTTTGCTTTTACCTTTCTGTGATGTGCTGGTTTCATCACAGTTTTAATATTGATTCATTTTTACACTTGCCACTGGTCTTTGTTTCAAGTACACCCCTCGCAATTTTACAGGCAGTTCGACAATCACATCTTACAAAGTGCATCTGGTGTCACCCCAGAGTTGAAGATCATTCACGTAACTTGCACTCATGAACACGGTTGTTGCATCGTGCCTCACGTGGGGGCTGTGCCTTACACTGCTACACGTAAGACGTTCTTCTGCTCGTTTGTTTTCGTCTGCTTGTTTCATTCTCTTGTTTTTATCTTACGTTTGGCATAGAATGGCCTTTCAGTTTTTGTGCCATTAAATCTCCATCAACCAACCAACCACATTTTGAATGATAAATTGATAGATTTTTCCGTACATGTCCAGAGGCAACATCATATTTCCACTTCAGCTTTCCATGATGGCAACTGACCTCTTCACAGGAATGCAACTGTAGTCGTAGTCTTTAATACTGTCGCCTTTCGACAGGCTAGAATAATTACCAAATCCCTCCCTTGATGAAAATATGCGTGAATATTTGAAACGGAAGAGAAGACACCGGAATCGGCACATACTCACATCACTCACTGACGAAACATCGGAATCAGTTGATTGAGAAGTGGCTGCACATTGAAGCTGAATACATACATAACCTCGAAGAGTGGGGTCACTGCCTCACCAAATTCATGTGGTTATCAAGCCAAAAGCTCTTACAGATTATAAAATTCCCTCTTGCAGCAATTAACAATGTCTTGTCTGATGCGCTCCGGTGTGCTTATTTACTGAAATAATTATACTTAAACAAAGCATATAGAGGTGCACCAAATACAGAATAATCAGTGTTCAATGTATCTAAATGAGCGAAAATGATTCTTCCGTATTTGTAAAAATCTCATTTGCAATCTTTCTTTGAAAGCGTATTCTTTCACAAAAATTTTTCATTGTCCAGACAGCAATGATCATAACTACAGGCTTAACAGGTCATAACACAGGTCATAACTACAGGCTACCCAGGAGTGATGGAAGATAAAGGGGCTCCTCCTTATTTCCTCCTCTATCCTCACATTCTTTTAACCTGAAGGCAATATGAAAGTTAAAGCGTGTGCTGCCATGGGAAATTGCAAATAGCGTAAACGTGAATGCAATTTTGCCAATCTACAGAAGCCTTTCATTAATTTTCTGTTGAAAAATCCACTCTTTACGGTAACGATCTGTTACCTGAACTGCAATGCCGAAAACTTGGCGGAACGAAAATAAATAGCACGCGTTGAAACTGTCATCAGCCGTAACCGCTCATTTGGAAGCAAATCCATAAGTGATTTAAATCCAACTGCTTTCCGCTAACGAGGAGCGAGAGGCAAAATAGCCATTTCACCCACGGATCTGTGAATTAATGTTCCCCGTTCATTAGTGCTGAAACTCTTTCTGAACCGTAATTGCTCGCAAAGTAATTGTTTGATCAGTTTTGAGTCTCCAAGAGGTTGTACTGCCTAAAAATATAATATTAATTCCCGAACTTCGCGAATTGTAGCCTTGGATGAAATCTGTGCTATTTCGGATTGATGCATATTCTTTCATGCATGATATCTATGGCAAATAAATCGTTAATGGCTGGAAAATATACACACCGCACTCCGACGTTTCCTTTGTACTTGTGTATAGGAGGGAGTGTAACAGTAAAATATAAGTGCATTGTAAAGTAGCAGTGTTGAAAAAGACCGTTTTTAACACACATAGAGACTTCTGGGTCAGAGTGCCGCGTCATTTGGAGATCTTGGTTCCAACGTTTCGATGTGATTGCACACATCTTCTTC
>JJRW01S0019819.1:18089-28501 GCA_001188405.1 Loxosceles reclusa
CCTGGGTGAGACAACAGACCAGAATCTACGACATAATCACATGCATAAAGAAACTGAAATAGAAGTGGGTTAGGCCGATCATTAGAAGGCATGATAATAGATAGACAATACAAGTCCTTGACTGACTGCTGCAAAATGAGAAGCGTCCTAGAAAGCGGCCACATATGAGATGGGTGGATGGTATTACCAAATTTGCAGGAGTAGTTCGAAAAAGGAGGGATGTAGATCGCAAATGTTGGAGAGATCTTGAAGAGGCCTGCATCCTGTAGTGGACTGATGAAGACTGCTGCTGCTGCTGATGATGATATAATTTAGTATATGCATTATGACCAATTGGATTAACTTTTGTCTGAAAAACTTTTCAAGAACAGCGTTATTTTAATTTAATCTCAGAAAATGCATATATTCATAGGTGCAAATTAATAGGTAGCGAGAAACGCTAGGTTACCCTAAATATTGTGAAGAAACATGGTCGTTTCTCGACGCCGGGTCTCGAACCACGGATCACTCAGCTAAGAAGTGACTGCTTTCCCAATTAAGCTACGCCGACCCTTATCTTGGAAGCTTATTATCGATATTTTTGTAAGGAGAGGGACCTTACAACATGTAGGATATACACAGTCAAATCACAATATTGTGACCACCATCTGCTCCTTACTTCAGCACTGAATAGCTAATGAAATGAGGAACGTGTTAGAAGTAGGTTTGGTAGGTATATAAGAAGAGTTGTACCTATTCGGGTAAAGTATCACAAGTTTGTGTGCAGCCGTAGTAAAAGTATATCGAGCGTGGAAAATTACACCATAGAGTATAAGCGACGTCGCAACTGAGGAGCACTAAGTGCTATAATTGTGAGTGGTGAAAGAACTCTCCGACAGTGCGGTCGGTCAAATCGACGTGCTACAGTGGGGCAACTTACTGCCGCACTCGACTGCAGCTTCTTATGCTAAAGTCGGTTGATCCTCAGAACAAGCTGATATTTGCACGGCAGTACTCGCAGTGGACCTCCAGAGATTGGCAATGGGAAGGGTTGCCTCCCCCGATGAGCCACGTTTCCAGATGTTTACTTAACTTACAGACGTTGGCATATTCGGAGAGAAACATCAGAACCAACACCTGGCAACCATGGCTAGATGGATGCAGTCTGGTGGAGACAACATCATGGCATGGGAAATGTTTTCCTTGCATTCGTCGTGAAAGGCTCTATGCACCAAATTAAGTATGCATCAATGCTTGGCGATCATGTAACACATACATGCAAGTTTCGTTCCGTGGGACGGATGGCATTTTTCAGCAAAACAATGAAACATGACCACACAAATAGATTTTACGAGAGTGGTTGGATGAGCACAAAGAAGAATTCATAGTGCTGCATTGGTCTCCAAATTCGCCGGACTTAAACCCAATTGATCATCTGTGGAACCACCACAATCGTGCTATTCGCTCTACGGATCATCCATCACGCGCCCTTCACTAGCTTCCCGATGGACTGAAGTCAGCATGATTCCATATCTTTTCGAACACATTCCAGAAGCTTTTTTCAGTCACGCCCAGCCCATCTACGTGCTGTCTGTTGACAAGGGGATACTGACAAGGGACTACTGACAAGGGGCTGCTGACTACGTGCTGCCTGCTGACAAAAGGAAAATCCACACGAACTGCATTAATAAGGTTATCTGATAAACTTAAAAAAGACCTTGACAACAGGCTTATTACAGTTGGTATATTCGTAGACTTAACAAAAGCTTTAGACCCTATAAATCATTGTATTCTCCTCCGTAAACTTGAGAAATGTGGTATAAGGGGTCGCAGTCACGACTTACTGGCTAGCTTTCTGAACAAAAGAATACAGTTTGTTGCCACCGATAAGTACATATCGACAATGTCAAATGTTATCTATGGAGTACCCCAAGGATCAATTCTTGGCCTTTTACTAGTCATTTTATATGTGAACGACATTTTCTCTCACCTGAATGGTAATAGTTTACTTTATGCAGATGATATAAACTTTTTTGTATCTGGAAAATCTACCAGCCAAGTATTGCAGAAATCCAACCAAACATTCGCCTCATTATCGGATTACCTTTACCATAATAAACTTTATCCTAATTTTAAGAAAGGCGGCATATATAATTTTCCACCCCTACTAACGACAGATTAACACAAATAATCTAAACTTGACTTTCGAAGGCAACACCATCAAAAAGTCTTCCACAGCTGAATTTCTGGGTATTACATTAGATGAAAATCTGTCTTGGAAATCCCACACTAACAAAATATGCAAAAAATTGCACTCAGTCTTGTATGCCATAGCAAAACTTAGAAACTTCCTTCCAAAGAAATCCCTCCAATCAGTATACTACTCTCTTGCGCACTGTCACTTGGCCTATGCTGCGGAAGTGTGGGGAAATACTTATAATTCTACCACCCAACCACTATTTACGGCTCACGAATGTGTTGTAAAAATGATGATGTTCCTCAAAAAATATGATAGTTCGTCCTTTTTGCTTTCCGATATTTAAATATCCTCCCTCTCAGAGTCATAACATTTTCGAAACTAGCTATTGTTGCTTTCCACTTTATCTCCGGTGAGTTCCCGATATTTCATCCCTTTCCCTGCTTCAACCTTCAATACGATCTAGGCAAGGCTCTACTAGAAAACTAAATCTCCCTCCGATAAATAACAATTTTGGTAAATGCACATGCGGTTTTCAGTTTGTAGAAGTTTGGAACACACTATCAAGCACACTTCGCCTGTGCCGCACAAACTGTTCCTTTAAAAAACATCAAAAATTACGCACTTTCCATATTTTTATCTAACTCCAATTAAACAATATTCACCATGTTTCTGTGCTATCCTTGGATTTATTGATGATAACAATTATTACATAAACTCTATCTCTCATTATAATTCATCCATCATTGCCCATATACTCGTATTATAACGCCCCACCTCTGTCTTACAGCTAACTGTACGCATATCAAAGGAGACAACTGCATACAAACGTTCTCACGATCCCAGTGTAAGCTTGATTCTAGCGAGCATAACTCTTTATCCACATATACTCAGTTCTCATTGTCAGCCCTCCTTTGAATGCATCTTCAGCAATCGTTATAGTTCCACCACTTTTCTGTTAACAATTCCGTTGTCAACTGTATATATAATAAATATACTGAACGTAATATGTAAGTTGTACACTCAGCGCATTATGTAATTTGTATACTCAACGTACTATGTACTCTGTACTATGCATTGTAACACTGTAATTTGTTAAGTTTATTAAAGTTCAATTTCAAGTTCAAAAAATGCCCAATTCACGTTCTTCACTAGTTGCCAAAAACAGGAAGTTGTAAAGGAAACTTCCTTTCTGTCGACTCCGGGATTCGAACGTACGAATCTGTCATCTCTAGAGCCAGCACTTTACGGGTTAAGATACGCCGACACGCAACTGGGCAGCTTATGATCGACATCTTTTGTGAGGAGAACAACACAAAATATGCAAGCAAATTACCGCACACAAGATAGTCAGATGATGTAAATACTTTGCAGGTACAGTTTATAAGCGAAAGGATATGTGTTGCAAACTTTAGAGAAATCGTAAAAAGGCCTTCCACCTTCTAACATGTCGTCTTTTATCGACCTCGAGATTTGAACTTCGAATATGTGAGTTCCAGAAAGACTGCTTTTCCAATTAAGTTACGCTGATGGCTGCTGGATCAGCTTATTATAAATATATCTAATATGGGTGGAACTTGGCATCATTCCCTACGAAAATAAGAGGGTAGGAGCTGCGTTACTGCGACTGCTGAACTCCAGCTGCCAAGGGTCCACGGGTACATTAATATAAAAAGTCGTCCTTTGTCGACGCCCAAATTCTAAACCCGGTTTTATTGTTCCGGAATTGATAAATCCGAGGTTCTAACTACGGCGTCAACGTAATGTGGCTTATTTGAACTTGCAGTTGATTGAAAGGGACAGCTTCTGTTGCTGCTGCTGCTGCTGATGATGATGATGATGATGATAATAATATATCTCATGCATTTGTATAAAGCAGTGGGTTCTAGAGCACACACATAAAATAACTACTGGCAACGTCTTGGTAGAACGGGAATGAAATTCACCAGGCAATTTCAACTCTCATACATGTTCAGTATGAGTACGCAATGTTAAGTATGAGTACGTAAGCAGTAACGCGAAAGAAGTTCATACAAGGCTAATGGACTTCTTTCTCGTTACTGAATAAGCCTTCCAATAGGGGTAGTTAAAACTTTATGTTAAAGCACGTAAACGTTTATGCTATATAATGATGACAAAGATCATCCAGATATCACAGCCAGTGACAGATCAGATCGGATTTGGCTTGCTAACCGAAGTATAAACATGATATTATATCGATTGTCATGATGATGATTTTCCTTTTCTCACAATCCTTGTCAGCCAACTGGGAGAGAATTTGTTTTCAAGGTGCTCTCTGTGTAACTAACGCTTGAAAAATGCAGCATAGAGTACTCGAAGCATCGGGAATTCGAAAAGCACGCATAGTTATAAAGAGGACTTTCGTCAAGAGAAATATTTGTGTTTTCTTTCCCCAATGGAAGACCACCCACTGCGCAGATTCCCGTTAGATGAGGGACAATTAATTTTGTTTCAACCTGGCATTACTTGCGTTAGCGGACTACGCTTGGTAAAAGAGTTCTTTTTGCTAATTGCGCAAAAGCAATTACAACAATTAGATTATGGATGAGAGATGGAGAAAAAGAAATTCCGCGATTAACAAGACCCTCCGTAATTTTAACAATCTGCTTTTGGAAAATTCTGACAGCATTAATCATACAAAGGTGTAGATAATTTATCTCTATACAGTAAGTTATTTGTTTTAAAGAAATGCATTTCCTTGCGAGCATGTTGCGTGGAAAAATCTAAGTAATTTCGTGTAAAAAATAAATTCATGAGTACTTAGGAAATAAGTAGAGGGTAACAATTTCTCATTCGCTTGGTTTGGCATTAATAAAAAGTTTTCTTCCTCTTAACAGAGCTCATTAACATTTCTTTTATTTTCAATTACATGGTGTGATTTGGGTATTTTTGTTAGAGTAAAATATTAGGTAATGGTGTAAACGAAACAGTCAAAAAGTACTTTCAGCAAAAGTAGGAAGAAACATAACATTCATTGTGTTCTGCTGCGTATTTTCCATACGATATTGTGCAGAAGAACACACTGCTGAAATTTGAGTCTATATATTTGAATCAGCAAATAGTCTGGAATTTCTTGCAAGTATAATGGCGAAAATATGATTCACATGAAGCCCTCATGAAATGAAACGCACTGATGACGAGTACTGAAAAACGCGTGTCTCTCAGAAGGACACCCTACTTGTTTTACCTTTTGTAAGGTTCTCTCCACAAAAGATCCGTAAGTTCGAATCCCGGCGTCGGAAAAAGAGCAGTTTCTTTACTCTTTCTAATGGTTTACTTGTTCGGGGCACAGTTCATGTATTACATTCCTGGTTTTCATATAAATTTAGCCACTAACGTTAGGCTATGTTTTGAGTGAATAAAGCATTCTCATTTATAATATACGAGCGCTGTAGACTTTTTCCTGCTGTGTTCGCTTCATGGGCTTTTGAAACAGTCCTATTTTCTAGGAATCATCCTCTTGTCCATCGAGGAAACACTTATGCAAGTTTGCGTGTTTTGCTGCGTAACTTACTTTTTCGGTTTTACATCTTAATACATTACCCCGTATTTATTGATTTGTGCCAAACTTACATCGAGACAAAAAATAAATAGCAAATAAGAAGTGTGAAATTTTAGACCATCACAACTTTCAACTCCTTTCGCCTATGACATATTTACAGTTAAAGCTTTGGTTTTTACATTTTAGTGGATAAAAAGCTTTTCTAGTGTTCAACCCAGATACTGACAATCGTGGCGACCATTTCCTGTTTATTATAGCATTTTATGTTAATTACCGGAATAGTAATTCCGGCCTTTCGTGTAATACCGTCGAGCAAAGTTAATCTTGTAACAGTTCCTGACTTTATTTTACTGGTATTTTCCACATGTTGGTAATTGAAACTTTTTTTGTGGTGCTGTATTGAATGTCGGCCACCACAATGGGGAGCTGCTATCCCAAGGAAAGACCGGCCGCTCTGGAGCTGTCTGTATGTAAAACAGCAGCTCCACTCACTGACGTCGCAGCACGATCTCAGTAAAAATCGATTTGAAAGAACAAACACAGCATACATATATGCCTCAACTGAATACGAACTTGAGCTCTAGCGGTTTGTAATCCGATTACAAAAACAGTGTGCCAAAAGAGCGGCAGGGAACTGGAACGTCTTGTAGTAAAATACTTGTTAGGAATTTTGTTTTAATCGTTTACTAAATACATATGGTCTTAGGGCTGTCTTTAGGCATTGTTATTCTTATTTTAAAAGTCTCAACCTAATGCTGAACTACTTAATTTTTTAATTGTTTAATTTTTTTTGAAATATTATACGAATACTCATATGTCTTCATTTCAAAATCAAGCATTTATTGTGCAGTGTATTTTTTGCTTAACTCTACGATGCTGGATTTATCGGCCTTTTTGAGATATATTTCCTCACTTTAACACCCTCAGGCGATAACTCCATTTGGTAAGTGCGGTAAATCATGTGGCGTCCCCGCCTTTTTACTACTATCAGGAAATTGACTAAAACGATGTTAGAAGTGAAAAGTTTTGGAGTACCACAGGACGTGCGCCTCAGAATTTCTTTACTGGATTAGGTTCTAATATTTATAATACTTACTATGGTATACTAGTTGAGCCCGGGCTATCCTCAAGACTGCTACACTTTTTCAAAATTTAACGACAGACGGAATAAGAGCAAATTATTGTAACCTGATGCATTATCAGTAGGCGTTTACTAGAACTGAAGAAGCTGAAGAACACAACTTAGCGACGTTTCATTGTGTACTGGGTGTCGTTGTTGTCATTGTCATTGTAGGCAGGTGGTCATTGCGCACTGGGATGACGTACCTTCATGGCGGCTTATAGCGTTTCAAGCTTAAGCGATCTTTGTTCCAACTGATGTATTTCATCTCAAATGTGGAGAAAAGCTGCGCAAGGCATAATTCATAACTCAAGTTTCGTGACTTGACAATCAGGCTGAACTGAGATCCTGGATCAGTCCTACCGAGAGTTAAAATTAAATTGCAGAAGACCAAAACTTGTAAAGTTTGAGAAATCGCAAATTTGAGAAATAAACTGATTAATGTTTGCTTATCTTAAACACCATGTTTACTTATCTTAAAATATTCGAAATATCAAATGGAGTACCAAAGTTGCAAAACAATAACCGAGCACAAGTAAATTTTCACACTAACTGAGTTTTATCCCACTTATTTTGTTATAAAACGTCGATAAAATAAATAATATGGTGAGAACCCTTGAGAACCTGTTCTAATCGTAATGCAATTCAGATCGTCATGGAAATTACGGAGAAGCCATTTCCGACGAAAAACAAATTAGTTCTAATTTCCGCATTCAGGGAAAACATTATAGAACGACAAACTTAACGTGTATAAAGAACAAGTTTGTTCTAATTACAAACATTCGTTCAATACACAGGGTGTTTGTAAACTGTTTCAACAAAGTAACAGGTTTGATAGTACCCTTCCAGATGAATAATATTTGCGATGTAACCTAGGGTCGCATTCCATTTCAGAATGTCATAAAAGAGTAGCTATGAAACCCTTCCAACAAGCAAAAATCGTCACTGCTGTCGTTAATTCGGTCCTGCCGGAGAAATAGCACGTGTGCAGAATTTCATCGTAAAGTCTTTGCCGTATCCAAATGTCCAATGAAACGATGCAGCATTGACAGTTGCAGCTGATTGGCTTATCAGGGTTCAATAGCAAGCCAGACGAAGTAAACGTTGTTCTTTAAAAGCGTCATATCCTCAATGGCTTCGGATTATTACTGTGATAATATCGTCCAAAATGACTTCGTTAAGGCCATTGCGGCTGATACATAGGGGGAAGTGACAGATATAGATGTATGGTCAGGTATATGAGAATTGACGCGAAGCACAACGATTGTGCTGTGTGCGGTTTCCGATGTGTATGTGTGCCATACCATTCTACGTCGGCTGTGTTGATAGAGCAGTGCTAGAAAATGGCTCGTCAGCTATCTCACAAAGATGTAAGCGTAGTGCGTGGACGCTGGAAATGGAAGAGCGTGTCCTTGGAAAGTTTTGCAGCAGCTCATTCTACAAGTACGTGAATGGTGGCAACCGACATTGGTGTTTGTCAGAACACAATGTAAAAACCCATACATGGGGCTTATATGCACCACTTCTCCGTCCAATATTTAACCGCAAATGTCTTTCCCCGCCAGTCTAGAGTTTCTGAAGTGGATGCTCTACGCATGACAACTAACAATGCGCAGTTTCCTACATTGCTATTATTCAGTGATGAGACCTCATTTACTTGGGAAGGCATTTTCAACACTCTCAGAGAACACGTCTGGACTGAGTGCAATTCCCACACCACTCTTCCGCAGACACACACAGAAGGGATTTGTCGTAAACATTTAGGCAGGCATGCGGAGTGATTGATTGGTGGGTCTGTATCTGTTTCCGGAACGTTTCATTGACTCAGCGCACCGTGTCTTCTTGGAGAAAGTACTTACCGATGTGTTGCAGGCTGTTTCGCTGCCACAGATGTAGGGGAAGCATGTGGCTGAAGCTTAATAAAGGCCAACGTTCTTTACCACCACTATCTGGCACTTACTGTATGGACGTGATGGACCCATGGCTAGACGTCCACTGGACCTAAACCCGCTGGTCTTCTTCCACTAGGGCAGATGAAATCCTACGTGTACGAGACATCTTTGAAATCAGTGGAGGTTCTCTTTGGGCGATTCTTTTTTCTTTTGCAGTGGACAGGATAAACAGGACACTAGACGTATTCGTAAGGGTGCGCCGGTCTTTCATTCGACGGTTGAGCAGTACAACGGCGTTCTTGGATGCCACTGAGCATCTACTTTGATTCTTTCCTTCTTTGATCTGCATGCGATTGTGCAACATATTATTTCATTGATTTTCTCGTTTTAACTGTCAAAATTTCAATGAGGAGATTTCAATTTACATTTTTTCGACACTCTGAATGGAATACAGCCCTAGATTCCATTGTAAACATTTATACTTTTTATGAGTACTGTAACCCTTCTTATTCTGTTGAAGCAGCATACAAACACACTGTACATACCCTGTGAACAAATTACATCTTGCACACGTAAAACAACGTGTTCGACAGTGGCACGAACTATTCTCGAAGAATAGCGAAGACATGCTCTTTAATGTCTCATGCTATATTTCTGCTACGGCAGCCTTCACAAGCCATTAATAGATACAGACCTTGAGAATCCTCTTGAAGAATCCAGCCAGAAATCACATAGATTTAAGGGTGAATCATCCCACATACTACAATTTTGGCCGTTTACCGCATCTGCTAGGCTGAAACGTGCCTCATATGTCCATAGAATATTTCATGGCCACATGTTCTCAATAGCCAACCTTTCTAAAACTGATAACCAAACTCCACACGTTGTCGCGGATTTGTGTTTTAACTGTTGAATCATGCGAATTTTCTAGGGATGCAGTTTTACAATGGACCTTAACACTTGGTCCACACAAATTGCTAACCAGTGGATAGGTAGTTCACGAGCTCGTGAAGCTGATAAATTATTATAACCTTACATGAACCTCGAGCATCACTTAAATTAACCTCGAGCACATTACTCATATTAACTTCTAGCACATTACTTATATTAATGTCACATTATTTATATTAATCACGAGAACTTGTTGCAGAATTCAGGGAATTGTCAGTTTGTTGTGCCAGTAAACAGCAACATCATTCACAACTGAGTTGTCAATCGACTTGTGTACACTACCACCTGCCACACTTAATTCTCCAGAGTCTCACAGATCTCCTTTACTTTTTCAACCGATTTCTTGACATGGGACTTTTCAAAGTTGTTTTAGACAACGATATTCGTGCAACTGTGATGAAGCTGCCATTCGCATAAAATAGTTTGATGATAAACGTGCGCTTTCTTTCTGCTCAAGCGGCATGACGATCAGTGCAGACTATTTTGTCGATGTTAACCATTCGTGAATTCGTTTATTCAGAAGGCAATAATTTCCTTATGTGCTTTCACCGAAAAGCGTACTGACTCTGATGTCGATTATTCGAGCTATGTTCTGTGTTTTTGAGGCATATCTTTACTGTGAATTGCATAGCATGGATACAAAATTTCATGAAGATCTGTATGTATTACAACAGGCTTCCGAGAGCTCTGAGAGTAGGGTTATTTCAACGAAAAGCATATTGCATATGTATTATCTCTCGAACTATATAT
>JJRW01S0019839.1:38886-49851 GCA_001188405.1 Loxosceles reclusa
GGTGGGTTAGTTCACGATCGCGCCAGCTACCACACCTCAGGGACACAAATCAGATGAATCTTTGAAAGTTTTCTATGGCAAATTTAGTGATGTTTTCGTACTTTTTCTTCTTTGTTTCCCTGTTGTCTTCTGCTGTTTTCAGTTAACTCGCAGATGCGAGTTAATTTTTTTGGAGTACCGTTGTATATTTTATCGGGGGTGAGTTTTCGTATGTTACCTTCGTTTTATTTACACCGTATGTTTTTCCTTTTATCTTTATATTGTTTTTTTTTCTCACTAACAGGTGTTTATTAGGTACTGTATTTAGGGTGGCCTGGGTTCGGCAGGTTACTAATATGGTGACCTTTTCCTGGGCCTCCTTCAGGCTATTTTACTGTCATATCTGAATTATCAATACATTCCTTTATTGTATATGTACAGTGATTTGTGGTGTTATAATTGTCCTGTCAATAAATTCAAATTCAATTCAATTTCAAAATCTTTGGTCCATTCAAAACGTGAAGTGACAAAAAAAAAAAAAAAAAACACAATTATGCCATAGAGAATGCTCGGAGATTTATATGATTTGTGTCTCTGTGATGTAATGTTTAACACCACGACCGTATAACAAACGATGGACGGGGGACAGAAACACATTTAGCATCTCTCAGCGTATGCGACAGTTTCAAAACCTAGAAATAACTTCTTTTGGAATTGTTCTGTCACAACTCTATTTTGTCAGAGTCCACTATGTTTAAGGCTATAATATATCATAATATATATACTGCTGGCCATTAAAAATGCCACACCAAGAAGGAAAGCAAATAGCAGAATCGTGTTTATTGTAAACACAGAGTATGATAAAAAGAATACATGTATAAATTTACAGATAATTTTGAGGTACAGAGCATTCAGAAATCAGTTACCGAAACAGCCACCTCTGGCAGCAATAACAGCCAGCTTAAATTCGGCTGGGCATCGAGTCGAACAGAGTTTGCATGGCAAGTGGGGTACAATATTATATGCCAGGGTAACAGTCAAACACCCTCTGCATCGAGGAAGGTCAGTACAGCATGGGCGGCAAGAGGTCGTGCATTGTCCAGTTGAAAGGTAGCGTGACGTACGCCTCGAATATAGGACACAGCCACAAGCCTTAACACATGAAAAAGATAACTGCGGCTGTCCAATTTACCGGCTATGTAAACAAGAGGTCATTAGGATGTGTACGCAATGGCACCCAATATCTTCGCTTCAAATGCTCGGCATGCATGCCGATAAATAATGCAAGCTGGCAATGGCCGTTCCTCTTGGTGTGTTCCTACACGAATACGACTACCATGATGATGTACACAGAACCGGGATTTGTTTGAAAAGACGACCGACGCCACTTCTGCGTCCATCTTCCTCGCTGAACGCACCACTGTAGGCGCGCCTGTTTCTCTGTACTGTCAAGGGAAACCGTATAATGGTCGCCATTTTGGCAGTCAGTGGTGCTCTACAGTCTCCGTGCTGACACTTTTCATCCTGCAAGTTCTCATCCCGCAAGTTCCTGATTCGGGGAACGTGACGTTACAGTACGTTCCCGGAAGGCCGTGCGGACAACATGTCGGTCTTCTCGGACGTTAGTGACCGGGGTCTGCTGAGATACTGTACAGCCTACTGTATGGCCCTCCTGAACCCATTGATTCATTATTTTCGTGACAATCGTGGTATATCTACCAACGTAGTAGTCCTGGTAAGCCACCATCCATGCCGCGAGCAAATTCTGACTTGTTCCTCCTTCGTACAGGAGTCATAACAAGACTTTTACAAGACAAGAGATTTTATTTGCTACCAACTTGCAAATAGAATTTGAGTATGGGAAACTCGCTTTACAATCTTTCATTTTATACAGATTGTGGGTGGCGCTACTCACACCTGCTTTCCCAGCATGCGTTGAAATGCTAATCATTTGCACATCACAGCATGTTGTACCTTTCAAGAAAATTTCTCATTTGTGCTGCCTTCATGGTGTAGCAGGTTTAATGACCAGCAGTGTACTTATACAAATACAGCTATACTTCCGTGAAGGTGAAAGATACCTTTGAGTATAGAGAACAATTATTGTTTCATTTAAGTTTCTATATCCACACCCTTCATTTCGCTTCATTATTGTTAGTTCAATTTATGTACTGTAGTTCATGACATAGATTTACGGACACAAGATTTTTTGTCATTTGATTATTGTGTATGAACTTGCATCTGAGAAGCTGGAATGTATAAAAATTAAGCAATAAAGTACCTGTTGACGCAAACTAAGTCAATTAATTGTCGTTGTTTTGTTGAACTACCATATTGTTAACAGTTTAAAGTGTGAAACGCTGCGAAATATGTTTACAGTCAAGGGGCAGCATTCCACTGTAGCAAGAAGTGAACATCTGTTGAAATTCATATTTTGGTAAAGAATACTGTTTGCGTTAAAAAAGATTCTTTTTATGAAAATGGGAAAATACTGAACTTGTAATGTAACAAGAACGTGGTATAAATGACCAATTCAAAATAGAAAAAAACTACTCCAGATTGGAATGGGAGATAAAGAACAGCAAAATAAATTGGACTCTGAAAACATCTGTAAAGAATTACCATAAAGATTCTGCAAAACACGGAATAACAAAACGATCCGAGAGACAAAATTCAACAAGTTTGTAAAAATCGACTAATTATTTATAAAATTCACAGGGGGAAAGTTTGCTCAACAAACTATATGCGGAATCCCACTGGATGGCTATGTCCTAGCATTTTAACATTCACTTCTGAAAGATTCAACTCTTATTTGGCGTAAGATGCCCAAAAAAATCGCAATTTCCGCTGACCACAAACATGCTCAGCGTACATCTCCTGCGATCATCGTGTAAATTGCGTGTTGTTTTATTGATTTAAACATTGCCCCCAACGAACTTGAATTCATTTTTTAGAACGAAACATAAAGTGCATAAATATTCGTCGTTATTCATAAGATAATATTCAAATCACTTGCAGCAGAAAGTATTTCTAGATGCGAAAAGTCATTTTCCGACTCTCGAATTAATCTGTGTTATCATGTTATCCGATTGGAGAATATACAGTGATTATGTAAGTCCAAAAAGCACTGTGATCCCGTCGTTCACTCAATAATGTCAGTCTTGACACTCACACTGTCCTAAACTATCAGAATAGCTAAATTGAACTTGAACTTTATTAAATTCCTAAATTTACAATGTTACAATCACAATATACATCACATTCTTCCTTTGGCACAAGCTGAAGTTGTTAGTTACATATACATAGTATTTTTAGTATGATACAATATACACACAAAGAAGAGAGGGGGGAACTGGTTTGCTACCCTGAAAAAAACATGTGGATAAAGAGATAAGCTCGCTAAAATCCAGCATGTCAGGGGTAAGAGTTGAGGGGGGCTGAGACAGAAGAGAGACGGGGGGAAGGGGTAGTGCAAAAACTAGCTCTCTACAAACTTAAGACTTCTCTTTTGCGAAGTTACGTTTATGTATCACGGCAGGTTCAGGGAAATGTTGAAAATTATCCGTAGGTGAGTGGTGACTGTTTATAATTAATACCTAGTTTAAGTATTTCCAAAGCAGCGTGCAATCATGTAGTTTTTCAGCTTTGTTTTGAATGTGTAAAGAGTGCGACCGTTTTTGAGTTCGGGTGGAAGATCCTTCCACACTTTTACCAGTTGAAAGTTGCAGGTAAATTTGCCAAAATTGCTATGAATAGTCGGAAGGTTCAAATTCCGAATTGCGCCTTGCCTTGAGCTAGATGAGTATGCCCTGATAGCAAAAGCAGCAGACATGGGAGGGAGACGAGTTATTACTTTAAAGGCCAGTAGTGCGGTTTTCTGGAAAATCAAAGCTTCGAGTGGAAGTATGCAAAAATAGCGAAATGGTAAGGCTGAGCTGTCGAATTTCTTGAGGTACATCATTATTTTTACCATTCATTTTTGGACTGTGAGGAGAGGTAGAAGGTGAGAGCTGTATGTCGCGTCCCATACTTCTGCAGCATAGGATAAATGACAGTGTGCCAGGGAGTTATGAATAGATTTAAGGGCCTTTGTTGGAAGGTGATGCCCAAGTTTCACTATTGAGTACGAGACTGTATTCAGTTTATGTACTGTAGTCCCTTCGGTTCTTACTTCATCTCACTCGAGAACGTAAACAACAACGAATAACACTCTCGACGGATTTTCCCCAGGAAATCATCAGTGTTTCCTCCAAGGTTCGTTGCATCACAGACTTACATCTTTGGTATGTACGTGAAAGATGTCCCGAGAGTACCTGAGCTACATGTGTTGCCGTTTCAAATACAAATATCAAATTCGACAACAGGCAAAAGACAACCACGGCCGACCCCGTCAAAAATCGAAAAAAAGGAAAAAAAGCGGAGAACACTCCCGCCGTCCAAATTAGGGAACAGAGTTCTCTCGTCAAATATACACAAGAAACAACGGAACCATTATTACACAAACGGACTACATATAAAAGAAACTAAAGCGTTTCGTTCTTTCTTCCCCTGCTTCTTATGTTTCTGTGTTATGACTTTGCTCAGACAGTGGCTTTCGTTCAGATTCTGTTCCCATTTTGTCATTTTTGAGTCCGCAATCCACTTTTTGGCCTTTTGCCTGTTTTGTTTGTGTCGTCGTGTGTTATTTGTCTCGTTCATGGCTTTATGTTTCGTTTTTCTTCCAGGATTATCGGTCCACGCGGCTACACCTTGTGTGTGGCACGTTTGCTGTGTCGGGAGACCCGTGTCACCGGAAATGGGATATAAGTAATAGAGGGGCGAGGTACTGTCTCCAATAGATTGCTTTGATGGAAGCTTCAGTCCGGGCTGCTTCAATATTCTAGAGAGCGGGTTACATACCTCAAGTGCTCCTGGTTAGGGTCCGGATCTGCGTGATTAGTTTTACCGTTTGGCTCGACTGTGAGGGTATATCTCCTTGTTTGCCCTCGCGTGCTTGCACATCCCCTTGTGAAGTTTGGTGGTGGGTGGTGCCGTCGGGATCCGAATCTTTTTCCTTTCAACTATGAATAATACTTCTGAACCTACTTTGAGCGATGTTTTCCAGGACACTCCGAACCGATTGTTTCTGCTATTACTTCTGACACTGTTTTGCCTCGATTTCTCTTCTTCTATGCGGTCAATTCTTCTCTTGGCAATCTTTCTACTTTTGGTATTGCCATGTACGTTTCGAGTTTAGCAGGCTACCCGAAGTCTACCAAAAAACTACGTTTCGGGGATTTTCTTATCGAAACAGCTACACCTACGCAATTCTGCTTACTCCTCAACTGGCAGTCGCTTACCGAGTTCCTGTATCCTTTCTCTCCCACAGTACTCTTAATTCTTCACGTACCGTGAGTAAGACTACGTTTCGTAAGGAAGGGCAACATATTGTCACAAAACATCTTATTCTCCCCTTCAACTCTCATACCTCATCTAGTGAGATCACGACAAGGTACTTACATTGTCCCGTGCACCTATACATTCTTAACCCGCTCTGTTGTTTCAAATGCCGTCGGGTAAGACTCTATACGCCTGCTGTCCGTCCCACAACGTCCTCGAGTGTGCAGAGTTCAGCTTTCCGCCTTCCTTTATGGTCCTCTTTTTTCAGTCACTTACGCAAAAACAACCAAAACCTGTTCAGCGTCCACAGTCACAGGCAAGTACTTCAGCCCTGTGTACGAGGACGTCATGCACTACAGCTTCCGACGATAGTTTTACACTTTTTCAGAGTAAGGACGCAACCAATGACCGTACTGTGTTCCTGCTAGATAAATCTACACAAGGAAGGTTCCATACCACCTGCGATAGTCGCACGAGAGCTTCAACCACAGCGTGCGGATCAGGTTCACCCAAGCTGACTGGATGCCGGAGTAAACCAGCCAACAGAGCTAGTACTGATATCTTTATCCGTCGTCATATCGGGAATCGGAGACAGTCGTAGGACACCCCTCGGGTGGGATGACCCAGCCGCCCACATCGACCAGGTTCAGAGCCTCGGTTAAGTGACTTAGTGGTGCAGAGCCCCTCCAGGCCGAATACGGGCTGACATGTGGGGATACACCGTCACCGACCTATCCTAAACTACGATCCTGCCATAACTGCACAAATGTCCGGATAACCCAAGCCGTAACTCCGACCCGAAGATCAAAGTTCGTGCCCAGCAAGAGTAAGAAAGAGTAAGAAAGTAAGTTTTTCAGAGTAAGAAAGGCAAACCTAAAAGTAAGTATTTATCGAGGAAATTGGCTGAAAGTTAGAAAAGGGATTGGTTTCTCATTGTGCGCCTTTACTCTATGAAAATATGTGACAGATCTTATAGAGAATGGCATGGATATCGATATAATTGCTGCACATAAAACTGGAAAACCATTTTTAAAACGGGAGCAAGACAAACCTGAGCCTCCATCCTCTACTTTAACGTTATGCTCTATAATATCTTACAGTGGAATTAACGTGGTTTTCGTAAAAACTTGGAGAACAACAAACGGTTATGACATGAATTCTCTCCGGTGTTATAAGAGACGTTCCTGAGATCTACTGACGAGGCGAAGATACGCATATTCAGCGTTCTCCGTTGCGATCATGCTACTGATGTGGCACGTGGTTGTGTGTCCTTGATTATTCCCCACCACGTTCCTTCATCTTCGCTGTTGCTACGGACGTCGTTGTAGGCTGTCGGTGTTTGCATATGCTTATCGCTATCTCTCACGGTTTGCAGTTTGTTCTTACCTCTAGGTGATCATGTTATTTTTCTCGACCTTGAAACTTTCAATGGACATAGTCAGCATTGGGATTGGTCTGACACCAACATCAAGAGTCGAGTGGTCGAGCGCTTGCTCATGCACCTAGACTTCTCCCTGCTGAACACAGGAGAGAACACCTATTTTCATGCTGCTACTCGTTCTGCTACTGCTCTTGATCTGTATTTCAACTCACCTTTTGAGTCTTCTTTAGTCAGTTCTTCTTTAGTTTTCTTGTGGTCAGCCCTCTTTGACCTCCGGGAAGTGATAATTTCCCAATCTTGTCAGAGTCCTCCGCAGTGGAGGGCGAAATCACACGAGTGCTTCGGTGGCAAATTTCTTGTGCCAAATGGAACCAATTTGCTTCACTAGCCGATCCGAGAGATAATTTGGGTTGACACTCGATCAAGGAGTAACTGCAGTAACATCTTGAATTCGCCGAGCAGCAGGGTCCATTCCTTGCTCTTTTCCACTGAGGGGATCATTGTTGGTGAGTAAAAGGAATACCGTGGCTTACCCAAGTTGCCCGAGCTATGTAGTGTTTGGTGATCATGTTGTGTTTTAGTTTTTGCTGGCTCTTGTGTCATTAAACTTCAAATAACCAACCAACCAACATCCTCGCTATTTTACGCATTTGCCAAAATCGCCTCAACCTGTTGGAACCAAGACTGCACTGTAGCTTACAAAGTTTGGAAAGCATGGTGCATCTCTCCCCGGTACCCGATTCTACTGATATTATTCAGAGGGCTCGTGCGTACGCTTGACCTGTCCGGCGTTGCAGTTAACGGAAGTCTTGGATAAGATGAGTTCTCCCACATCACATCACCTACTAGTTTGTAGGTTGATTAGGATAAGATCCGACGAATGAACGGATGGTAGACGTCCCACCCTATTTCCTGTTTCACCACAGATGGTGGCATCATGTCCGATCTTTCCATAATATCAGATGTCTCGACAGATCACTTTTTGCAGGTTTCCAGGAGCTCCCATTAAAGTACATCATTTCAGGCAGTCAAAAATCTTGAGTAGAACTAACCTCTCCCCTTCCGAACCTTTACACAGGACAGATGCAACTCTCCGATTACATTTCCGGAGTTCCAGGCAGATTTCGTTCGCACGGGTGAAACTGCTGTAGGTTCAGTGGTGGACAATGTCAGACAATGTTCATAACGCCATGCTTTGTCACTTGCCGACTAGTTCCCTCCATCCATTACTCCGGTTATTCAACTGTATCTGGCTAGCACATGATTTCTCCTCTGTGTCGTCATGCTATAGTCCTTTCACTTCCGAAGCCGGGGAAAAATTCATCATCACCATCAAACTATGGTCCGATTGTGCTTAAAAGTTGTATTTGCAAACTTTAGGAACGGATAACTAATTCCCGTCTCATTCGCTTTCTTGAACCACCTGGACACATATATCCGTTCCAAAGTGATTTTAGGCGGCTTAGATGCATTACAGATAATCTCCTCGGCCTGGAGAAGTCTCTCCGTGACGCGTATGTGCGTCCTGCACACACCGTATTGATCTTCTTTGATCTGGAAAAGGCAATGACCGGACGTGGCGCTAAGGTATCTACATTCCCTAGGACTCCGGGAGAAGTTGCGTGTCTTGCTGAAAAATTTTCTCTCATATCATACCTTCCAGATCCATGTCGGTGTTATTCTTTTACGTCGTTTTCCTCATGAAGAAGGCGATCCCCAGGTTGATATTTTAAGCATCACACTTTTTCTCATCCAACTGAAATGCATTTTATCGCTACTCCCTCTAGAAATTCAATGCTTCTTGTACTTCGACGACTTACCGATATCGTATAGCTCTGTGGATATATTTCTGTTATTTCGCGTCGATTGCAGCTCTCGCTCAACAGAATACTGTGTTGGGCGGCTAACAATGAGTTTCGATTGTCTACCGAGAAGACCGTCTGCATGCACTTCTGTCACAGACGTCATTTTCATCCCGATTTTATTCTTAGGATATGGGGGAGTGGGGCATTCCTATTGTTGCTGAAACCCGATTTCTTGGTACCGACTTTGACCGATTGCGCACATTCGTATACATTCGTTAGTTGAAAGTGCGCGTAGTACTTATTAAGGTCATCTACCGTTTTGAGAGCTGATCGTACCTCGCTGCTCCGCATTTATCGGTTTCTCACCCACTCTATAAGTGATTCAGGTTGCGCAGTTTATGGATCCGCACGCCTATCTCGGCTAGTCACTCGAACCGGTATATCACCAGGCCCTTCTTTTGAGCACGGTGCTTTTCGGACTTCTCCTGTTTAAAGCTTGTACGTGGAGGCGCTAAGTAGTCAGCACTAACACTGCGTCGTCAACAGCTGTACTATTTCAAGTTGCGTTCTCACCGTGCACATCACCACCGACATTGTATTTTCCACCCTCTGCATCGTCGTATGTTTAGCGCACTACCTTTCTCTGTCCCCAGTATTAGCATACGCATGCAGTCAGTTCTGGGTGAGCTCGGACTTCACATTGGAGTCATAACACAGTCTGTTGTTCCGTCTGTGCCACAGTGGGAACGTATTTTCCCAGCTGTGTGTCTCGATACCTAATGCTCAATATGTTCTGCTTCCTGGAGCAGCCAGCCGCATTCCGTGACCATACTCTCGTTTTCACCAATGGTTCGAAATCAGTAACGCACCTTCACTCGGCTATAATCTGCTGTGACATGATACTGACAGATCGGTTGTTCTGCCCCTGCTTCAATTTTTACTGCTGAGCTTCATTCCATCTGTCTTACACTCGAGAATATTCAGCAATCTTCTCATGAGCAATGTGTTATCTATTTCGACTAACTCAGTGCTTTGCAGTCTCTTACTTCCTCGAAACCGACAAAACATCCTGTGCTCTCCAACATTTTACTACCTTGATAAATCTACTTACTCATGGGTTGGCTCTCCGGTTCTCCTAGTTTCCGGGACATGTTGGAATTTCTGGAAACGAAGCAGCAGATCGAGCCGCAAAGTGTATTTTTTAGCTTGCTGTCTCCAGATGCCAGTACCATTTCTCTGTTGTAGGTTTGTTAACCATGTCCTCCTGTGGGGGGCATGGTTAACAAACAAAGCTGTATTACAATGAATGTACAATGAAAACACTTAATATTCTTCGAAGTATGTTCCTTGGGCATCAAAACACCTAGTCCAGCGGTTCTGCCATTTTTCGCAACATCTATCGAACTCATTTTCCGAGATGACCCGAAGGCTATGGTTACGTCTTCCTGGGCGTTTTTCACTATGCCAAAAAGTTGTCCTTTTAAATCCATCTTGTTTTTGGAACAAGAAAAAATCGCAGCGCGCCAGATTTGGACTATCTTTGGCCATTTATTACACGATCCGACGTTTCGTGCGAAGCTGCCAGACGATTGTCTTTTTGTCAGGGTCAACACTTTTTTTTTATGCTCGCTGCGGAACGTTCCAGCCGCTGTTCATGTTTTTCTTCCTCACTCAGAACTTTGTGGATCTGACGCTACGCTGGTGTGCAAAACTTAAGCAACAATGTTAAAATTTAGCAGATAGCCATGAGATTGCAGAAAAGGAGGTCTGAAGATCAGTACAATGAACACGTAAGTCAGTAGAAACGTCATGCGTATGCAAATATCAGGAACGAAACGTCAAAGGCGACGTGAGCGTACGCAAAACGCCGGATGTCGGCTCGCGCAGCTCAACAGTAGAATAAAAGGAAGGACGGAGACGCAATTCAACATATTCGCTGCAAGTGCAAGTGAGTCAGTTCGTGAAATATGACTAGAAGAAATCACCTGGACGACTTCACACGTGGAAGAATGATCGGAAAGCTGGAGGAGGGGCGTACTGTCACCAGTGTAGCTGCAGAGTTCGGAATCAACAAAAGTGTCGTTTCGCGAGCTTGGAAAGCGTTCCAAACCATTGGTACAGTTGTTAGAAAGGTTGGCGGTGGCCGCCCGAGGACGACAACTGCAGGGATGACCGATATATCGTCCTGCAGGCGAGAAAAGGCCGACAGCAGTCAGCAAGCGCCATTGCTCAGCAACTCTGTACAGCAACAGGGCGACAACTGTCGCGATGTACTGTCGCCAGACGCCTTCACAAAGGGGGCCTATTCGCCTGCCGTCCTGAACGCTGCCTCCCGTTGAAAGTGTGCCACCGACGCCACCGTTTACAGTGGTGCAGAGAGCACAAAAACTGGACAACTGATCAATGGAGTCGTGTCCTCTT
>JJRW01S0019964.1:13662-25007 GCA_001188405.1 Loxosceles reclusa
CGCTGAGGAGTGGCTGCACCCCATCCCCCCGGGGGCCTACTATAGGCAGGTGGACACACACAAGTGATCCACTCTCGGGGGGAGCACTCAAAATATAGAAGAAAAATTCAAAATTTAATTTGCAGCATTGGTTGGCATCTGATTTTTAATTATTCATAGCAAAATTTTAACTTCGTCTTCTAATTTGGCATTTAAAACGTAACTTTCCAATCTGAACTTCTATCTGGGTGGTGCCTGTGGCGCCCTCTGTTGAGGGAATCTGTCATTCTTTGCGCAGCGCCACCCACCGGCAAATTGAAGGAGCCTGAGGAGCCTGAAACGAGACCCGACTTCTTCTGCGCTGGTTTTCCTATTTCTCCTTTGCCCCGCCAGGGGAAGCTGGCTTGTCGCTGGGGACCGACAGTACCTCACCACGTCAGCCGAACCTGGAACTGCGCATGCGCACCGTACACTGCCTTGTCATTGGCCGTACGGACTTGGGATGTGCTGCGCAGTCTATCGATTGGGAGTGTGCTAATCTGCCGCCCGGTGGAGCCACTCATTGCAGCCGGTTGACAGTCCCGCCCCTAGCGGCCTGAAGTCGAACTTGCTTGCATAATTCGGGCGTGTCGCTCGGCATGTATAAGGGCGGCACGTCCCAGAGCCAGGAAAGTAAACACATAACATCGTTAGTGTATTTATATGTGTAATCAGCGCCACCTGGCGGCGGGGACTGGGGGCTCCGTTCTTGTTGCTGGAATGTTTGATTGGTTTATTATTAATTAACTTTATTGGCGGCGAGCACGTGGGTCTCTGGCCTCCGCCCCCAGGTGGCGATGATTGTCCACTTTCTCACTCCACAACCCGGCAGCCTATAAGATCTTCACCTCTGTTCAACGCGCATGCGTAGACGCATAGGCAAGCAAGCAGTGAGACTGAAGGCCTGTGGGAACGGCAGCGCCACCTATCGCAGGAGTGGCCATCAGCAGTCTAACTGCATCGGCTACCGATAGATGGCGGTGCTCGAACCACGTTAGGTTTGTTCCCTTTCTTTCTGAGTGTATTGCAGCCACACACCCGGCGTGACAGAGGTGGGTTCGCGTCTCCTTCTTTGTCACAACCGACGAACAACCCCATTGTATTTGTTAGGCGAAAATTAGATACTGTTTGCCACTTAACCCGCTGATAAGGGTAGATACATACGGATTCGTGCCTTGGCCGGGAACTCCGGTCGTCTATACCGGGCGGTAAGCTCAATAGGGTATAAAGCATATACGCAACTAAGTACATCTGTAAATATATAGATATTTCTTTGTATATAATCTCTAAATCTTTTTGTATTCATCAGTGCTTGCTCAGCTTTTTATATCCAGCAGTGCTGTTACGGAAGTTCTGACCAAAAAACACAAACTCTAAAGTGTTAGTCACAATTATCTCAGCATACTGCACCAAGAGTCATCAACTTGAGAAGGGGAACTTTAATTTGAACGTGTCTACAAGCCAAGATGAACCAACCTCTGAGAAAAACAAGCTATGTAAACCAGCGAGACCCCAGGATGAGGGGGCAGAAATTCATGGCTACAGTGCAAGTAATTCCAACTCTCCAAACGAGATTCACACCTCCACAAAGGAACACAGAGGAAAAGCAATCGAATGCTGACTCTGGACAGTACGGTAACTCCCTAGCCACCGAGGGAATGCCCTCGGAGGAAATGATCCACCTGGACAGCTTCTGCCCATCGCCCCCCCTAGTGATGGACATACCCGAGTTAATCATTTCCGGGTCGGAGGACTCTCAAGATGAGGAAGACTGCACCCGCATGCAAGAGATATCAGAAACTCCCGCTGAGGCCCGTGAGCCCAATCTTGTTGGTCCAAAAAACCAAGAAACTCCCTCGCCACCACGGGTGACCACCCTCCTTCTCAGTGGCTCCGATGGTAGAATGTGCAACATGAGAGCACCGGAAGTTGCTCCTTCGCAACCACCTGTCAATGCAGCTAACACGTATTCATATAGTCAGACGCCCACCACCTTGGCACAGGCAGATGCTGAGGAAGCCAGGCGTAGAGTTGAAGAAACGCGAAGAGGTTCATGCAGCACAGGAGGATCTCTACCCTTACCAATGCGGCTGCGCTCTAAGAAAGCCTTACGAAAGGCGAAGAAACAGCTAATACATGAGATGACCACTCCAAAAGCTATTGCACATCACAGGAAATCCCCTCCAATCATGCCGCCGAAAGCTTCACATAAAATAGGTAGACCTGATTTGGTTCCGGTGGTTAATGATAAAGATATCCCGCACAGACTGCGGCAGGAAGAATTCATCCTGGTAGATGAGGACACACTCCACGTTCGCTTCCCGCTCCCTGGCCCATTCCGCTGCCCGAAATGGGGTTGCACGTGCTCGTTTCGCTCCGCTGGGTCTTGGCAAAATGACCTCAGAGCGTTACGTCGCCATCTAGATCGAGCTCACTGGCTTGACATCAAGACAACACCATTCTGGTGTGGGAAATGTTTTGGGCGGATTGAGGACAAGCCTTCGTTACATAAGTGCCTCGTCAAGCAGAAGCTCAGAGCGGACTATGAGTATGCCACTCCGCTACAGTGCAAGAAATGCCCGTACTTCACCAAGAATCAGAAAGGATTTAGGAATCATCTGAGATATCATAATCTGAAGGAACGTCAAGAAACGGGCGCCTCATGTGGTACCCTCTCCACCCCGACCTCATCACTGGAAGATGCCAACGGGTGCAAAGAAACGCTCACGAGTCCCGCGGCTAAGACAAAAACAGATGACCTTGGAAGCTCACCAATGAGCGTCACAACCACACCGGGTCATGTATCGTCAGATTACGCAACACGACCGGGGGTCTTAAAGCAAAGTATGCTCGCCCAAAGAGAAGAAAATGGAAAGGTATCGGAGCAGCACGCATCACCACCAGATGGGCTGAATGAGGGCCCACTGGACGCCACACCTCCTACCAATGATGGGGACGACTTTAAAGAAGTGCCGCGGCGCCGAAAAAAGAAGTCGCGGTCACCCAACATGAAAGCGAATATGCCTGTCACAGTGGATAGCGGCGCTTGCCGGACACACCTGATTACACCCCCCACAGGGCTAATCAGGAGCAATCAGTTGGAAACAACGAGTTTTAACCCGCCGCTGGCCGACCCACCAGTTTCAGGAGACGCCCGCATTGAACCCAATGAGAGATCATCAGGTCAATACATGGCAACCAATGGCGGACCTAGTACAGCGCAGCACAGTGACCCTCGAATATCATTACAAAGTCACACGCTCCATCTGCGGTTCCCAGTACCTGATGTCTTCGTTTGCCCCTTTGGTGGATGTCAAAAGCAATTTCGATCTGCCAAATCATGGTCTGCTGCAAAGCAATCCTTGCAGCGGCATATTGAGAACCACCATGAGTGGAAGATCACAGAGGAAAACCTATGGTGTGGAATATGCAGCGATAAAATTTTAACGCGGCCGTCTGATCATAGATGCCTCGTTGGGATACAACTCAGAGGCAAAACACCGAACAACCTCCGATACGTGTGCCGACGGTGCAGAGAGCGATTCCCGTCTAGGAAAGGTTTGTTCAATCATAAGAAGGCACACGATCGGGAGGATGCCATGAGCAAACAACCGGCTCTTCCAACCCCGGATACTGGAAGAAACAGACATACAAATGAGCAGCAGCCACAAACAGAAACAGGCGGATCTATGGACTCTCCAAGGGCAAACCACCGACCAATGCCAGTCACTAACACCACCCCTGAGCAGGGCACACATGCAATGGCAAGAACAGTGACCCCACCGGAAGCTGGTCAAGTAAACACGCAAACGCCAAACTCAGTAGCCTTGGTAATCGACTCATGGCATGAAGAGTTTGAAGGCAACGAATCACCAGGACAGGGCTCAGGCACAGCAACACCCGCAGGAATCTCCCAAATGGATGAGAGACCAAGTCAGGACCCTGTCCCGGATATGTCCGTCCCAATTGCAATAACAGACTGGCCGGACGACTGCGTTGATGAAGAGACGCCGGAAGAGGAAGTCGAAGGCATTGTCCCAGCACCTGACCCACTGGAGTCTGACATCTCTCTACCATCCCTCGCACCATTTGCTGAACAACTCGACTCCTTGATTGGCAGATCCGTGAACCAACAGTCATGGGACCAATTTGAGTCCATGCTCGAGAGCATCACTGAAGATGTCCATCGACAAATCAAAATTCCACCTCCACGACCTCCAGGCAATCGGCCCCCCCCCCCAATCAACACGGAGGATGCTAGAGCTTTGCAGAGATTGTACCGGAGGAACAGAAGGAGGGCAATTAGAGCTCTAATCAATAACAATGCCTCCTACTGCAATAGCCCAGTTGATGAGGTCCAGGCATACTTCAGTAACTGTTGGAAAGACCGAGACTTTGACGAAGAAATATATGATGTTCGTCATGACAGGGATCCAATCCCAACCGAGCCTTTCACGGAGGAAGAAGTAGCAAGGGCTCTTCGCAGTGCAGAGAATACGGCTCCCGGGATTGATAGGATATCGTATCAGGGGTGGCGAGAAATTGACCCCGAGGCCAAGATTATCACAAAAATCCTTAACACCTGCCTCGTGTACAAACGGATTCCGCAGACATGGAAGAGGTCTAGGACTATATTACTGCCAAAGAAAGATAAGCCAGCTGCCCTCTCTGACTGGCGTCCTATAGCCTTGTCTTCAACAATCTATAAATTGTTCACAAAGTGTCTGACCGCTCGTGTGTCTACCTGGCTCTCGCAACACAATGTGCTTTCCCATGCCCAAAAAGGGTTCACGCCCCATGATGGGGTATTCGAGCACAACTACATCCTGCAGACTCGAATACAGCGGGCCAGAACAGAAAAAAGAACACTCCAACTTGCCTGGTTAGATTGCACTAATGCATTCGGCTCGCTCCCACATGGGGCAGTACTTAAAGCACTAGAGAGCGCCGGCGCAGGCCCGGAGTTCACGGAGCTAATCCAAGACATATACAGCGGGACTGAAACTGTGGTGGCTACAGCGCAAGGTGACACAGCGCCCATACCAATAAAGGCCGGGATAAGGCAGGGATGTCCCCTGAGTGGCCTGCTTTTTGACATAGCGGTTGATCCGATACTTCGGCTCGTCCAACCAGACACCGATGACCATCATAAGGCACTAGCATACGCGGACGACGTCGTTCTTATAGCTGAGTCGCCGGAAGAGCTACAAGCGCAGGTTCAAAAAGTGGAGGAAGGATTACAGAGGCTGTCCATTGAGATAAACCCGACAAAATCGGCCGTACTTTCCTACTCGCCCAAAAAGCCAGCAGGGACAAGAAACATTAACATCCAAATCCGAGACCAACAAGTCAGATGCCTACAGATGGGGGAAGCGTACAGATTCCTGGGAAAACCGACTGGAATTGCAACGTTGCCTAGTTATGAGGATCTTCGGGACTACATCGACACGGGGCTCACCATAGTACGCTCGAAACTGGCGCCGTGGCAAAGAATTGACGCCCTAAAGTCATTCTTTTATCCAGCTCTACATCATGCGATGCGAACGGGCCAGTTTCGTAAGGGCGATTGGGCCAAACTCGACAGGGTGATGAGGGCGGAAATCAAGAAAACCCTCTATCTCCCTCAAGAGGCGGCCAATGAATACATATATGGGCCCATGAAGAAAGGCTGTCTCGCAATTCCCATGGCAGCAGAGGACGCCGACATATGTGCGATTGATGGAGCCTACAAGCTCTTAACATCTAAAGACCCGAGGATCAGGAGAATTGCGTCCCAGGATCTGTCCCTCACTGTCAGAAAGAGGCTTAGACGCGATGTAGATGACGGTGACCTCAGTCGATACCTGTCCGGGGTGTCAGAAGATGAATTCCATACGTCCTCCAACGCAATATCGAGCTGTTGGACGGCTGCAAGAATGGCGTCCCACAGGCTTGGTATAAAATGGACAGTTGCAGCAGGCTCGGTCTGCATAACATACAAAGAGATGTCAATTTATGAGAGTCAAAGGAACACAGTTTCTAGAAGAATCCGAGAGAAAAAGCGCCAAGAGAGGAGTGATGAGCTCAAAAAGCACAAGAGTCAGGGCAAGGCTATGGAGTGCGTAGCGCTTGACCCTGCAAGCTCACGATTTGTCGGGTCCGGCGAATACATTAGGTTCGCAGATTGGAGATTTATCCACCGGGCCCGATTAAACCTACTCCCCCTGAATGGATGCAAGCGCTGGAAGAGCAGCAATGACAAACGTTGCAGGCGGTGCGGGTACCAGCTGGAAACAATTCCACACGTGTTGCAGCACTGCATGCAACTATCGTCGCTGAATAAAGCCAGGCATGCCGCCATACTACAGCGACTGAAAAAAGCAGCCTCCTACAAGGCGAAGATCATCTCGTGTGAGCGGGAGTTTGGAGAGGGAAGAAGATGGCGACCCGACCTGGTTATCAAACGAGGCAGAGATCTCACGATTCTGGACGTCACAATTCCATTTGACAATCGTCCAGAAGCCCTCAAAGAAGCCAGGCGGGCAAAGATTGCCAAGTACTCCGAGTTGGCGGATTCGTTACGAGACAAATACCAGACGGTAACAGTCCAAGCACTGGTGGTTGGCGCTCTGGGATCATGGGACCCGGAGAACGACAAAGTCCTGCGTCCGCTGACCACCAGGAGCTACTTGAAAAAGTTTAAAGAACTATGTGTCGCCGATACGATCCGTCACTCGCGAGACATATATGTGGAGTTCCTAACGGGGAAGAAACCGGACTCCCGTGCAAGAGGCGCCGCACAGCGTCAGAACCTGAACAACTCACCGATTGTTAACAACATGAACTGTACCATACCATCAGCTCACGCATACCCGGGACCTCGCACACCCTTCTATCGGGCCAGCTCAGTCCCCACGAGATGTGACCCCCCGCAAGACGGCACGAGTACAAGGCAGAGGAGAAACAGCACCTAAGTGCAAGTGAATTCCCAACGACATGATGGGATATGTGACACCCAAAGAACTGACGAACTGTGGACGTGGTTGGAGGACCCTGGACTAAAACATGTACAAAATAGACTATTTGATGTAAATAGATAGAATAATGTAACAAATGAAAACAACTGTAGAAACATGCCAGCTAGCACCTGCGTGTGCGTCATTCCTGTAAATAATTGTTAAACATTTTGTAAATAAAAAGATTTTTCTCTGTTCTTATCAGCTTAATCTACGCATTATGGTGGGCTGATTTTAATAGATTCTCGCTTCGGTCGTGTAGAGGAGTGGCTGCACCACATCCCCCCGGGGGCCTACTATAGGCAGGTGGACGCGCACAGGCGATCCACTCTCGGGGGGAACACTCAATAAATAGAAGAAATATTCAAAATTAAATTCTTTGGCACTCGCGTTTGATGCGAAATTTCCTCTTCAACTCTTGCAATTTGGCTTTAAAGTGACTTTTCAGTCAGAACTTCTATCCGGGTGGTGACTGTGGCGTCCTCTCTTGAGGGAATCTGTCAGTCTTTGCGCAGCGCCACCTACCGGCAACATTAAGGGAGCCTGAGTAGCCTGAAGCGAGACCCGACTTCCTTTGCGCTGGTTTTCCTATTTCTCCTTTTCCCCGCCAGGGGAAGCTGGCTTGTCGCTGGAGACCGACAGTACTTCACCACGTCAGCCGAACCTGGAACTGCGCATGCGCACCGTACACTGCCATGAGATTGGCCCGTACGGACCTGGGATGTGCTGCGTAGTCTGTCGATTGGGAGTGTGCTAATCTGCCGCCCGGTGGAGCCACTCATTGCAGCCGGTTGACAGTCCCGCCCCTAGCGGCCTGAAGTCGAACTTGCTTGCATAATTCGGGCGTGTCGCTCGGCATGTATAAGGGCGGCACGTCCCTGAGTTAGGCTTTTGATATTCAACACACCATCTGTTGTATATATAATGTGTTGTCAGCGCCACCTGGCGGTGGGGACTGGTGGCCCCGTCCTCTTCGCTTGATTAATTGGTTATACTTTGATTAATTGAAATTGCGATGAGTGCGTGGGTCTCCGGCCTCCGCCCCCAGATGGCGCTGGCTGTGTACTGTGTTCATTCACAACACCAACATTTTTAAAAGTACACTCCACCCTGTTCCACGCTCTTAGGCGTAGACGCAAAAGCAAGCAAGCAGTGAGACTGATGGCCAGTGGGAACGGCAGCGCCAGCTATCGCAGGAGCAGTCATCAGCACAGCTTGTGCAGCGGCTGCCGATAGATGGCGCTGTCTGAACCACGTTAGGTTTGTTCCCTTTCTTTCTGAGTGTAAGCAGCCACAAGCCCTGCACGACAGAAGCGAGATCGCGACTCATCTGTTGTTCTTTCTTTTTACTTAAAAGACATATTTATTCATTGATAGGGACTAATAGGAAAATTCATTGGCCTATAAGTACTCCTGAGACAGCTGATAAGACCGGATACTGCCGGATTGTGCCGTGGCCCTGAAACTCGGTCGTCTATACCGGGCGGTACCACAACTGTATATATACTTCTATCTTATCTTTACTTAACCTGTACATATATATTTTAGTGCATACCATACTTACCTATATATTAACCTGTGTACTTACCTGTTCCGTAAGAAGATGGAAAAAGATACGCACGAGGAAGGTAATGCAGTGGAACTGAACTTTTTGTCCACAGATGGCGCTGCCATGCAGGCTCTAGAAAATCAGCAAGTGGTGATCTTTGCACAACCGGGGACACCGCTTCCACCGGAACTGTTGACTCTGCAGAGCATGGAGGAGAGATGCGAAACCCCAGCGTGGACACTCGCAGATTTGCTGAACCTGTTCGCCAGTCCACAGCAACAACGGGACAATCCGTCGCCGCCTCTTATGCCGATCGAAGACCCTCCATCACAAAGTGAGATACCGCTGCCTTCTATACCACAGGAACAGCCTAATGCGAGGTCCTCCCCCCCACCCCCACCACCACCAGCACAGCTCCCAGACCGGGTTTCATACAGCCAGACGCCCTGCACGTCAAGAGAGGCTGACATGAAGGAAATGGAGATTTACAGTCGGCGGATAGTGAGAGCATCTACGAGCGCAGAAGCGAGCCCCTCGCAAAGAGTCACGCTCCGATCAAAGAATGCCCTTCTGCGTAAGAAGAAGGTATATCACAGCCCGATCCTCAGGCAAACAATCTCCAAGACCCGCCCTACTACCAAGAGTGCAATCCCACATGCAATCGCCCAATACTCTAATTGCAAGCAATCTACCGCCACCCCCCCCACCCCCGTCGCCTGGGCCTGACACATGCTGCATAATGAGAGGGAAAATAATTGATGTCAAATTCCCACTCAAAGGCCCATTCAGGTGCCCGCAATGGGGATGCCTAAGCCACTTCAAAGGTGCAGGATCATGGCAAAGTGACCTAAACTCGTTGAAAAAACACCTTGAGAAGATTCATGGAGCAACCGTGGAAAGCACGCAGCTATGGTGCAGCCTATGCCGAAGTCGCATTGCGGACAAACCCTCCCTCCATCGGTGCCTCATCGGAAGGAAACTACGTGAGGATGAGGAGTTTGAGCCGAAAATCCAGTGCCAGCATTGCTCATACGCAACTTCTAACAGGAAAAGAATGCGTAACCACCAGAGGCGGCATGAAAGGCAGTGTCAGAGCCAGGACGCACCACTTTCAAGCTCGCACCCCAACCCTCCGCCCCAGGCTGGAACCAATGAATTGACCATGCAAGTGGAAACCCAGGAGGAACACAGTGACGGGGATGAGGAACAAAATACCATACAGAGTAATGCAGATGAGCCGAGCGCCAGCAAGGAGATACTGGTATCGCCCACTCCCAGCACCCTGCGAGGAGCGGTTGTAACGACCGATGGTATGGCTGAAAAGCAAAGCATACAGATCAACGACGGGAAAAGCGGGGAAGATGATGAGTTCATTAGGGGACGCCATAACCTCCCTAATATGCCAACAAGGAATGCTAGACTGAAGCTACCGGAGGAAACACCCCTCCTCCCACCGCCTGCTAAACAACCTGTTCCCGATCCAGGAGAAGAACCTGCACACACCTCATTGAGTCACAACACAACCCCATCGGACACTTCCACGACGCCCATGGCATCTCCATCACCATCGCCACTACAGGGGGCCCCAGGAATCCCCAACCCTCTCCCGGAGCGGACTGAAGACAAAGGACCCGTGGTGTTAACACGTCCCACAGGGACAAAAGCTGCCCACCACCCACTGCCTCAGGAACAAGGTCCGGAGGACGATAACGACTTCCAAGTAGTCGCACGCCGAAGAAAAGCACGGAAGAAGAAGCCAAGCCCAAGACAGGATCAGCAAGTGGAGACGAGCCCGGCACCAGAAGCCCCCACTCCCTCCAATGCCACCTCACCGACCCACGACAACCCGCCCTCACCGGAAACACGGGTAACGGTCCAAGCCAAAGACTCCCGCATCAGATTAATCAATGACCAGCTCCACATCCGGTTTCCAGCGCCAGCTGTATTCGAATGCCCGCTTCGAAACTGCCCCAAGAGATTCAGGTCGGCCAAATCATGGTCGGCTGCAAAGCAATCGTTGCACAGGCACTTGGAGCAGACACACGAGGTCAGCTTACAAGAAGAGGCTCTTTGGTGCGGAGTATGCGATCAAAAAATCAATGCAAGGCCATCAGACCACAGATGTCTGGTGGGGCGGCAGTTGCGTGACCGGCTCCCTAACAACCTTAGATTCGTGTGTCGCAGATGTAGAGAGAGGTTCCCCTCGAGAAAGGGCCTCTACAACCACATGAAAGCGCACACAAGAAGTGACCTACAAGATCAACAACCACCACTACTGGTCCCAGACACCGGAAGAAGTCACGCGACTGGCCGAAACCCAATGGACATCCCACGAGACCATGAGGGACAAAACGCGGAACAGACGGCCCAACAGCAGAGCCCTGCTTCTCCGCCCATAATTATAGACGCCTGGCCACCCATTGCCCAGTCACAGCCTGACCCACGAGTACCAAGCCCGCCTCCTGGCCAATCGCCTGATCACCCATCGCAAGACACCCGGGGATCAGAGCCTGGAACGCAGCAGTCGACGGGAGATCCTGCACCAGACTTATACATCCCACTGATGCTCACAGATTGGCCCGACGACGACCAGGAGGATGAAGCGCCCGACATGGATACCGAAGGAGTAATTCCTGCAGCGGACCCAACCGCCGATGATATACTACTACCGTCGCTTACAGCCCACACGGAAGCCTTGGATACTATCCTAGGCCGAACACCTTCTAGCGAGTCGTGGCAAGCTTTCGAAAACCTTCTACAAAACATCACTGAAGACGTGCGCC
>JJRW01S0019964.1:43483-63107 GCA_001188405.1 Loxosceles reclusa
CGATATAATAAATTGACTCTCTTGTAACGCATCAAGTATCAGTGGACTCTGTGCTGAGAATAGAAACATATCTGCTCATTAGCGCCAGTGAAAAGTCACCACTTGCAAATTACACTAGAAAATGAACCCCACACCGATGGATAAGGACAACCACCCCTCTGTGGCGACCCGAGACCCCAGATTGCGAAAAAGGATGACTGCGACGACGCATTTCATTCCTTCATTCCATGCAAGATTCACACCACCGCAGAGACAGGTAGAGGAAGACAACATGTGTGTGAACACTGACGAAGACTACTACACCAAAGTCAAGGGCGAAACGACAACAGGGAGAGAGGCGGACCTAGACAATTTCTGTCCCTCGCCACCTCTCATAATGGACATACCTGAGATTGTGATTTCGGGATCAGACGACTCCCATGATGAAGAAGAGCCAATTACTACACAAGAGATTCCTGAGACCCCGGCGGATCCGGTACAAGAACAAACAGAGGCACACGACTGGGATAAACAGTCTCCCCTCATGAGCTGCCAGCAGAGAACCATATGGTCCACAGAAAGGAAAAAGCGGACCATATTGCTGGCCAAGATCAAGTCTATTAAAAGAGCCACGGGAGTATGGGCTATAGGAGCCCGCAAAGAAAAACTTACAGAGAAGAAAGCACAGGTAATAAGTGCAAGGGAGAAGGTCAGAAGAAAATGGAAGGAGATGATGCTCGAGGAAAGAAGAAGAAAGACAAACAGAAAAAGACAGGATAGCCCGAGACTGCCCCCCAAAACGCTGACCACAACACCACAACAGAAACATGAGCCTGACCAAAAACTAAAAGCCAAAGAAAGCCCAGACCCACCCCAGATAACCAGGATACCCCAGATAAATGAGGAGGAGAGGAGCAAACGGCTCCCAAGGGGACTTTCCGCTGCGAATGGCATCGCCGTCAACGAAAACAGGCTTAGCATGTTGTTCCCGCTCCCAGTGGTAATCCGATGCCCCAACCTTAGCTGCTCATGCGCATTCAGATCGGCTAACTCGTGGAGGTCAGACGAAAGGGCACTAAGGCGTCACCTTCAAAAAGTGCATGACAGGCTAATCGAAAAAACGGAATACTGGTGCCACGCATGTACAGAAGAGATAGAAGGTCCACCCGCATCCCACAAATGCCTAGCGGGCAAAAGGCTCAGAGCGGAGAAAATGTCCGCAAAAAAGCTCCAGTGCGACGAATGCTCCTACTCCACACCGAGCAGGAAAAATATGAAAAGTCATGAAAAGAGGCATAGGCGACAAGATCAAGAGGTGAAACCTCAGACGAGCCAGGAGGCGGAAAATGGTTGCGAAAATAATGAGCAGACAGTGGTACAGGAATGTCCAGACGGAACAGAGGAGCGACAATTGCACCTGCACACCGATAGCGGATATATGCCTAACACCAGGATAGACAGGGTGGGGGAATGCCAGGCTGAGCTCCCCCTGGGAGAAAGAGAAGAGGAAAAAGAAGTGTTGGCAATTCAAGCACATGATGAGGATATGCCCCCACCGAATACCATGGAAAACACCAGTGGCAACCAAAGCGACTCGGCGGACGGCAGTGCGGAAGTGGAGAAGACACCAAAGGGGATTCCATTGCTAACTCAGGGTGGTACCCGCCCGCTTCCCCTACGCCTGAGAACGAAGAGGAAGATACACCAGGTGATGGAAAGAGTGAGAAACTTGGTGGACAAGGATTCTGAGCAAGACGCCCCAGATGATGAATACTATGTGGTGGATGAAACAGAAAGAGACACCAATCCCCCTGCCAGCCAACCAGATGAAGATTTTCAGCTGGTCTCTTACAGGAAAAGAAAGACCAAAAAGGCACAGAGTGACGCACCACTGATACAGACACCACCACCTTTCCCACAGAATCACAATGAGGAGGATGGAAGAATATCTCTTGTGCAACATACTCTAAATATGATGTTTCCAGTACCCACGATTTTTGTCTGCCCCATGTGGGATTGCAACCAGCGCTTCCGTTCGAGCCAGTCATGGTCTGCGGCGAAGCAGTCTTTCAAAAGGCATATAGAGACGACGCACAACTGGCCCATAGACGAAACACGGCTATGGTGCACATATTGTGAGCAGAGAATCAATGGCCGTCCATCCGAACATCAGTGCCTGGTGGGAAGAAACCTCCAAGAGGGAACAGAGAGGAGCCTGCGATTTGTGTGTACAGAATGTCGGGAGCGTTTCCCCTCAAAAAAAGGGCTGTACAATCACGTCGCAATGCACAAAAGGCAAAAGATACAGCAGAGAACGGATGCTCCCCTACCACGTCCTGACACCAGAAACAACAGGAAAAACACCGCAAAAGTACAGCCAGCAACTAACCTAAGTCACCCCACACCTAGAGAAACAGAGGAAACACCTATCAACCCTGAGCAGGAAGTAAATAGGGCGGAAGAGCGAACTCCAGGGGAAAGTAAAAACAGAAACAGAGATGACATGCTCAAGAACCTGAGGATTAAAGATACAGGGGATGAGCAGATACAAGAAAGGGAAACCGATATGTATCACCCTGCGACAGACCCGGAAGCCCCGGACAGGCTCGCACCCACAATAGGTTGTCATATGGAGGCGCTAGACACCTTACTTGCCCAACGGCCCACGGAGGAGGACTGGAGTTCCTTTGAGTCCCTCCTGGACACCATAACGGAAGAGACTCAGCGAAAGTTGAAAGTTCCCCCAAAGAGAGAGGGTAAACACAAGCCACGCCCACTCAACATAGAGGATGCACGTGCAATTCAACGCATGTACAAAAGAAATCGGAAGCGTGCGATGCGTGCAATTCTCGAAGGGGCTGGCCAGCAATGCGACCTGGACCCTCAAACACTGCAGGAACACTTCACACGCATATGGAGCGAAAGACAATTCGATGAATCCCTATATGTGGAGCATAATGAGAGAGCACCTGTTGACCTATCGCCATTCTCTGAAGCAGAGGTTCTCAAAGCCCTCCACTCTGCGGACAACACCGCACCGGGAGAGGATAGAATCACGTATGCCGGGTGGAGAGAGATTGACCCTGAAGCCGTCATCCTCACAAGGGTACTCAACGTATGTCTGCAGCACAAAAGAATACCGAGGAGCTGGAAAGAAAGTAAAACCATCCTAATACCCAAAACAAAGACACCGAAAGATGTGACAGACTGGAGACCAATCACCCTTGCGTCTACGATCTGCAAACTATTCACCAAGTGCCTCACGGCCAGGGTGACACACTGGATGTCCAGCGAACAGGTCCTGTCCCACGCGCAGAAGGGCTTCTTACCATACGATGGGGTATACGAACACAATTTTATCCTCCAGACAAGGCTGCAGAACGCACGTTCTGAAAAACACCCACTATTCATTGCCTGGTTGGACTGCGCCAACGCGTTTGGGTCGTTGCCACAAGGGGCTCTCTGTGCAGCGTTGAGGCACGCAGGGGCAGGGCCAGACTTCGTCCAGCTACTTGGAAATATATATGAGAATAATACAACAAGGATCCTCACGGCTAGTGGACCAACGGAACCGATTCATCAAAGAGCAGGCATACGCCAAGGATGCCCACTGAGTGGGTTATTGTTCAATATTGCGATAGACCCGATACTACGTGTGCTGCAAGACGACGAAAGCACACAACATACAGCGCTAGCCTACGCTGACGATATCGTCATTCTACAGGACTCCCATGAAACGCTGCAAAATATGGTTAGCTCTACGGAACAGATGTTGAAGAGGATTAACGTGGTTCTCAATCCACAGAAATCGGCAGTTCTGGCATTTTCGCCAACAAAGCCAGCAGGTCCAAGACAAGTAGACATATCCATCGGCGGGACCAATGTAAAATGCCTGGAAGAAGGAGAGACGTACTCCTTCCTAGGGAGGCCGACTGGATTCAACATCATGCCGAACATGGGACAGCTCGGAGAAATAATTGATAATGCCCTGAAGATAATGACATCCAAGCTGGCGCCATGGCAGAGGTTGGATGCAATGAAATGTTTTTTCTATCCTGCACTGAACCATGCCATGCGCACCAGACAGTTCCGAAAGGGCGACTGGATCCACGTTGATAAAGTTCTCCGAGCTGAGCTCAAAAAGACCACTTACCTGCCGCAGGAAGCCTCAAACGACTTCATATACGGCCCGTTGAAGAAGGGATGTCTGGCAATCCCTGTTGCAGCGGAGAATGCAGACCTCGCCGACATCGACGGTGCCTTTAAGTTGCTTACCTCGCGAGACAATAGAGTCAGAGAGCTAGCAAACGCAGACCTGGACCTCACCGTAAGGAGGAGGCTACGACGGGAGGCGGACGACGGTGATCTCTCAAGATTCCTATCTGGCGATAATGCAGATGACTTCCGGCTGACTTCGAATGCCATTTCCAACTGCTGGACGGCAGCTAGAGCAGCATCCGAAAGGCAGAAGGTAAAATGGTCAATTGAAAGAAGCTCCACTGCACTAACCTACAAAAACATCGCGCTCTATGAGGGGCAAAGAAACAGACTGACCAAAACAATAAGGGACGAGAAGAGACAGGAACGGCTTCAGACACTTCACGGGAACAAGAGCCAGGGGAAGGTCATGGAGTGCGTTGCGATGGACCCATCAAGCTCGCACTTCATTAGCGCCGGTGATTACACAAGATTTGCCGATTGGCGGTTCATACACCGTGCGCGCCTGAACCTTCTCCCCCTCAATGGAGCCAAACCGTGGAAGAAAGGCGCCAGCAGACTCTGCCGCAGATGTGGCAGATACGACGAGACCCTGCCCCACGTGCTGAATCACTGCATGCTTCAGTCGGCAGCAATGCAGCGAAGGCACAAGTCTATCCTCCAAAGGCTCACCAAGGCAGCGGAGTATAAACACCAAGTTCTATCCGTTGAAAAAGCCATTGGAACGCAGGGGTTAAAACCGGACCTGGTTGTCAGGCGGGGGAATGCTGTAACGATCATCGATGTGGCCATCCCGTTTGACAACAGACCAGAGGCACTGGCTGCTGCTCGACAAGCGAAAATCGAAAAGTACTCGAACCTGGCCGAGGAGCTCAAATCGGTCTATCAGAGCGTCACTGTCGAAGCACTTATTATAGGAGCCTATGGCTCTTGGGACAAGCACAATGATAAAGTGATGAGGCCCCTTGCATCAAAATCCTACATGAAAAAGTTTAAAGCCCTGTGTGTGTCGGATGTAATCCGACACTCCAGGGATATATACTACGAGTTTATCTCTGGGAGGCGCCCATCCAACACCCAACAGCTACCAGGAACGAGCGACAGCGGAAGCCAATCGACAGGGGATGAAGAACCAAGGAGAACGCAAGGGCGGCAGGAGAGCGAAGAGATCAACGCAGCTACACAACGGGCGGAACAATCTGGTGGCGCAGGTTGAACACAGACAACAAACTGCGGTGACTGAAGCACTAATAGGACAGATGTGGACGGGTAAAGCCTAAAGGCATGAGAGACTGAACTTTGAACTCAAATACGATGCTTGCCTGCGAGCAAGAAACCGAAGCCAAAGAGTATCTGCGTATACATAAAGGAAGCAACTAACCGAAATCGATAGTACCTGCGTGTACACAGTGAAATAGTACCTGCGTGTACATAAAGAAAGGGTACCTGCGTGTACATATTGTTGTAAATAGCTCAGAAACATGATTAATAAAGAATGTTTTACTCTGTTCTTATCAGCTTAATCTACGCATCATGGTGGGCTGATTTTAATAGATTCTCGCTTCGGTCGTGTAGAGGAGTAGCTGCACCCCATCCCCCCGGGGGCCTACTATAGGCAGGTGGACGCGCACAGGCGATCCACTCTCGGGGGGAACACTCAATAAATAGAAGAATTTTTCAAAATTCAAATATTTGGCAGTCGTTTGATGCAAAATTACCTCTTCGACCCTTGCAGTTTGGCTTTAAAAGTGACTTTTCAGTCAGAACTTCTATCCGGGTGGTGACTGTGGCGCCCTCTCTTGAGGGAATCTGTCAGTCTTTGCGCAGCGCCACCTACCGGCAACATTAAGGGAGCCTGAAGCTGGCTTGTCGCTGGGGACCGACAGTACCTCACCACGTCAGCCGAACCTGGAACTGCGCATGCGCACCGTACACTGCCATGAGATTGGCCCGTACGGACCTGGGATGTGCTGCGTAGTCTGTCGATTGGGAGTGTGCTAATCTGCCGCCCGGTGGAGCCACTCATTGCAGCCGGTTGACAGTCCCGCCCCTAGCGGCCTGAAGTCGAACTTGCTTGCATAATTCGGGCGTGTCGCTCGGCATGTATAAGGGCGGCACGTCCCTGAGTTAGGCTTTTGATATTTCAACACACCAACTGTTGTATATATTATGTGTAGTCAGCGCCACCTGTCGGTGGGGGCTGGTGGCCCCGTCCTCTTATTTTGATTAATTGGTTATACTTTAATTAATTGAAATTGCGGTGAGTGCGTGGGTCTCCGGCCTCCGCCCCCAGATGGCGCTGGCGGTGTATTGTTTTCTTTCACAACATCAACATTTTTAAAAGTACACTCCACCCTGTTCCACGTTCTTAGGCGTAGACGCAAAAGCAAGCAAGCAGTAAGACTGATGGCCAGTGGGAACGGCAGCGCCAGCTATCGCAGGAGCAGTCATCAGCACAGCAAGTGCATCGGCTGCCGATAGATGGCGCTGTCTGAACCACGTTAGGTTTGTTCCCTTTCTTTCTGAGTGTAAGCAGTCACAAGCCCTGCACGACAGAAGCGAGATCGCGACTCATTTGTTGTTTCTTTCTTTCTAATTAAACGATTTAATTTCTCATCGATAGGGACTAATAGGAAAATTCTTTAACCTATAAGTTCTCCTGCGACAGCTGATAGGACCGGATACTGCCGGATTGTGCCGTGGCCCTGAAACTCGGTCGTCTATACCGGGCGGTATCACAACTGTATATATACATATATTTTATACTTCATACTTTAAATTCTACTTTCCTTGTGCATATATATTGTAGTGTAAATAATACTTACCTGTATAATTACCTGTGTACCTACCAGAATCATTAAGGATGGAGGACGCTCCGCAAGAGGAAGAGAATGCAGTGGAATTGAACTTTCTGTCCACAGATGGCGCCACAATGCAGGCTCTTGAAAATCAACAAGTGGTGATCTTTGCACAACCGGGGACTCCGCTCCCACCGGAACTGTTGACTCTGCAGAGCATGGAGGAGAGGTGCGAAACCCCAGCGTGGACACTCGCAGATTTGCTGAACTTATTCGCCAGTCCACAGCAACAACGGGACAATAAGTAGCCGCCTCTCCTGCCAATCGAAGACCCTCAATCACAAAGTGAAACACCCTCCCCTCCTATAAAACAGGAGCAGCGTAATGTGAAGACCTCACCCCACCACCACCGCTCCCAGACCGGGTATCATACAGCCAGACGCCCTGTACGTCAAGGGAGGCTGACATGAGGGAAATTGAAATTTACAGTCGACGGATAGTGAGAGCTTCCACGAGCGCAGAAGCGAGCTCCTCGCAAAGAGTCACGCTCAGGTCAAAGAATGCCCTTCTGCGTAAGAAGAAGATTTACCACAGTCCGATCCTCAAGCAAGCAATTTCCAAGACCCGCCCGACTACCAAGAGTGCACTTCCACAAGCTATTGCCCAATACTCCACATGCCAACAACCTGCCGCCACCCTCCCACCTCCGTCGCTGGGACCCGACACATGCTGCATAATGAGGGGAAAGTCAATTGACGTTAAATTTCCACTCAAAGGCCCATTCAGGTGCCCGCAATGGGGATGCCTAAGCCAATTCAAAGGTGCGGGGTCGTGGCAAAGTGACCTTAACTCACTGAAAAAGCACCTGGAGAAGATCCATGGAACAAACGTGGAAAGCACGCAACTATGGTGCAGTATATGCCGCAGCCGCATTGCGGACAAACCCTCCCTCCACCGGTGCTTCATCGGAAGGAAACTACGCGAGGATGAGGAGTTTGCGCCGAAAATTCAATGCGAACATTGCTCATACGCAACATCTAACAGAAAGAGGATGCGCAACCACCAACGGCGGCACGAACGACAGGGCAACAGCCAAGAAGCGCAATCCACAAACAAAATACACTCTCCCCCCCCCCCTCACTCGAAGGCAAGATCAAAGAAAGAGTCATGCAAGTTGAAAATACACCTGGAGGCGAGAACCACCGGTTGGAAACGCACGAACAAGACACAGCCCCCACCAGGATGATAAAGTCAGACATCACTGTGGATAACAGGGTCGCTTACACGCAGGATACTCCGATGGAGGCACAGGCTGAAGAGGTTAGCCCGACTACAGCATACACCAAGCGGCCATCCCTCATCGCAGATGACCAAAAAGTGTCCAATGAGGTGGCCAGACAAAGCGACGAGGAATTCATTAGAGGTCGAAAGAACCTTTCTGGTGTTCCATACAGGAACAAGGGGCAAACAGAGCTGGAGGAAACCCCTCGACTGCCACCAACAGTGAATGCAACCACAATAAGCCCTGATGGGGAACCATCCACACACCACGCGGAGCTCACAACACCACCTCCAGACACATCAGCGACCCCGATGGCATCACCCACTCCGTCGCCACCTCAACCGGCTCCTGGGAAACGAAGCCCCACACTTGAAAGAGCCAAGACCAGTGATCCTATAGTCCTGACACGCCCCACGGCTCAGAAAGTGGCTCAGCAACCACAACCGCTAGGAGTAAGCTCGGAGGAAGATAGCGACTTTCAGGTTGTGACCCGTCGCAAAAGACGGAGGAAGAAGAAGCATAGTCCGAATCCTGAGGAAACTCCTGCATCGGATGAAGTGCCTGGAACCCCCCCGCTGGGAAGCAGTGATGGAACACCGGCTGAAGCACATGCAGTAGCGCCAAACAGCGACCCACGTATCACCATGGTGAACGGCCAGCTACATATAAGATTCAGGTCCGCTAAATCATGGTCGGCAGCGAAGCAATCGCTGCACCGACATATAGAGCAGACACACGAAGTAACCCTACAGGAGGAGGCATTATGGTGTGGAGTATGCGATCAAAGGATTAATGCAAGACCATCGGACCACAGATGCCTCGTCGGGCGTCAACTACGTGACCGATTACCAAACAATCTTAGATTTGTGTGTCGCCGGTGTAGGGAAAGGTTCCCGTCAAGGAAGGGCCTTTTTAACCATATGAAGGCGCACACCAGAAATGACCTCCAAGCAGGACAACCAACCATCATTACATCGAGCACAGGAGGCGGAGGTGCAGTGGACCAGAACCCAAGACATGTTCAGGAAAACCGGAGTGACCTACAAGACACACCACCGAACTAACAGCAGAGACCGGAAACCCCACCAGTCATTGTAGACGTCTGGCCCCCAACCGACCTAGTGAATCATAACGCGCTCAACCAGGATAACACGCCTGAGCGCCCGCATGACAGCCCGGCCAGTACCACTCCCGAACCCGTGCAAGGCACGCAGCACCCCACGGAAGACCCGGCACCGGACCTGCACGCACCCATACTGCTGACGGACTGGCCGGAAGATGACCCGGATGATGAAATGCCAGACCTGGACACGGAGGGCCTAGTGCCGGCAATTGACCCACATGCGGAAGACGTGCAGCTACCATCGCTCTCTGCCCACACGGAGGCCTTGGACACCCTGCTTGGCCGAACCCCGTCTGCAGAGTCGTGGCGGGCATTCGAAAATCTGCTTGCAGACATCACGAACGACGTCCGTCAGCAGGCTAAAATCCCTTCCCCCCGCCCACCCGGTGGCCGCCCCCCCTCGCTCAATATCGAGGACGCACGTGCCCTACAACGCACATATAGGAGAAATCGAAGACGCGCTGTGAGAGCCATCCTCAATGGAAACGGCCTTACCTGCGGCATGCCTGTTGAGGAAGTACAACGGCATTTTGAGCAAGCGTGGAGCCAGAAGACTGTTCAGGAAGATATATATGACATCACATACGACCGCCCACCAATCCCGCTCGACACATTCTCGGAGCAGGAAGTGTCACAAGCCCTGGCCAGAGCAGAAAACACAGCCCCGGGTCAAGACCAAATATCGTACAACGTCTGGAGGGAGATTGACCCGGAGGCGAAGACGCTAACGAAAATATTCAATGTATGTTTGGCGCACAAAACCATCCCGGAAGCGTGGAAAACATCAAGGACAATCCTGCTCCCTAAGCTAAACAACCCTACTGGCATCAACGACTGGCGCCCAATAACGCTATCGCACACGATATACAAGTTGTTCACCAAGTATCTCACAGCACGGGTGAACGCTTGGATCACGGCGAACGCAGCACTATCATATGCTCAAAAGGGGTTCACACCAAACGACGGGGTGTTTGAGCACAATTTTGTGCTACAAACAAAGATCCAGCGGGCACGCGCAGAGAAATTACCTCTGTGTATCGCCTGGCTGGACTGCTCAAATGCCTTCGGTTCGCTCCCACACCGAGCAGTAGTGAAATCCCTGGAGAGTGCTGGCGCAAGCGAAGATTTTATCTGCTTGATCAAGAACATATATACAGGCACCTCTACTAAAGTGGCCACCGGGAACGGCGACACTATCCCGATACCCGTCAGGACAGGAATCAAACAAGGCTGTCCACTTAGTGGGCTGCTATTCAACATTGCCATTGACCCTGTCCTGCGGGCCGTCCAATCCGACAGTGGAACTGACCATACAGCCCTTGCGTTATGCAGACGACATTGTCGTGATAGCCAACTCACCCGCTGAGTTACAGTCTCGAGTGAACACAGTAGAAGGAGCCTTGCGCAAGTTATCCATCCACCTCAACGCCAAAAAATCCGCAGTGCTGGCCTTCTCACCAACGAAACCGGCCGGACCTCGAGAAGTCGACATCCTAGTTAACCAGCAGAGAATTCGATGCCTTAAACTCGGGGAGACATACCGGTTCCTTGGCAAACCTACAGGCATAGCAGCTCTCCCTTGCACGGAGGAGATCAACGAGCACATCAATAACGCCCTCCTCATACTAACATCAAAACTGGCCCCATGGCAGAGGCTGGATGCTCTGAAGTCTTTCTTTTTTCCAGCACTCCAGCACGCCATGCGGACAAACCAGTTCCGCAAGGGAGACTGGGGACAGCTAGATAAGGTACTCCGTGCCGAAATCAAGAAAACGCTGTACCTCCCCAAAGAAGCTGCTAACGAATATTTATATGGTGCCAGCAAAAAGGGATGCCTGGCGATTCCAATCGCAGCCGAGGAATCGGATCTGTGTCATATAAATAATGCATTCAAGCTCCTCACATCGAAGGACCCGCGGATGAGAAAGTTGGCACTAGAGGACCTTTCGCATACGATTCGGAGGAGACTGCGAAGGGACATTGATGACGGTGACATCTCTCGGTACCTATCTGGGGACGCAGAAGAAGAGTTTCACCGGTCATCGAACCAAATATCAAATATGTGGACGGCTGCCAGAATGGCCTCCAGCAGAATCGGTATCAAATGGTCGGTGCAAGGCGCAACGTTATGCCTAACGTATAAGAGCATTGCCATGTATGAAAGGCAGCGTGGATCAATCGCCAAGACAATAAGAGATAAGAGAAGGCTGGAGCGAGCGGGAGCACTGCATCGCCACCGCAGTCAGGGGAAAGTTTTGGAATGTGTGGCGCTAGACTCCTCTAGCTCCCTCGGGTCCGGGGAGCACCTTCGGTTCGCCGACTGGCGCTTCATCCACCGGGCCCGACTCAACCTGCTTCCGCTCAACGGATCCAAACAATGGAAACCAGCAGAAGAACGATTATGCAGAAGATGTAAAGCCCGACCAGAGACGCTGCCGCATGTGATCGAGCATTGCATGCGATACTCGACCAACCTCCAGCAGCGTCACAAGGCCATTCTGGAGCGACTAAAACGAGCAGCATCCTACAGGCACAAGGTGCTTGCATGTGAGCAGGAGTTCGGGGGACAAAGGAAATGGAAGCCTGACCTCGTCCTGAAGAGGGGACGTGACGTCACAATTATAGACGTCACTGTTCCCTTCGAAAACAGGCCGGAGGCGTTAAAAGAAGCGAGAAGGCGGAAGATAGAAAAGTACCGGGAGTTAGCTGATTCTCTTAGAAGCCAGTACCAGTCCGTCACTGTCAAAGCTCTCGTTGTGGGCGCTCTCGGGACATGGGATCCCGAGAACGATAAAGTCATGAGACCGCTCGCAACGAGGAAATACATGAAAAAATTTAAACAGCTTTGTGTGGCGGATGCAATACATCACTCCCGGGACTTATACTATGAGTTCCTTACGGGACACCCCCCGACTCCTAGCCAACATCAGCGACAACAGCCGGACCCACCTGGCCAAGAAATCTGCATACGCAATGGGCACCACAGTTCCATTCCCTGCTCTGGGCCGAGTAATATCATATCCAGCAATCATCCCACTTCACCCCAGGATCTCCACAGGACCCACTCCCTCTCTCCCCAGGGCGTCCAAACTACACTGTCAGAGGACCAGCGCACACGACGTAACAGTGCTCCCTAGATCGCTGCGTCACTGCGCATGCCCAGGCATGCGCCATGGACTTACTCTAGACCAGTGACTGCAGCGGTCTAAATGCTCCCAATCAACGCAACGAAGTGTTCGTCGCACCACTGCGCATGCGTAAGCATGCGCCATGGACTCACACTTGACCAGTGCTCTGCGGCGAACACGGACATTTTCGATGCAATTGATGGACTACTGTAAAAAGATGTATATATATGTACAGAAGAAGAACTAAGAAGATTGTATGTAAACTTTCTGCACCTGCGAGTGCCATTCTCTGTAAAAATATCTGTCATTGTTTAATAAACCAATTTTTATCTGTTCTTATCAGCTTAATTTGACGAGAATGGTGGGCTAGTTTTTGCCTAGATACTCGCTTCGGTCGCGCTGAGGAGTGGCTGCACCCCATCCCCCCGGGGGCCTACTATAGGCAGGTGGACACACACAAGTGATCCACTCTCGGGGGGAGCACTCAAAATAAAGCAGAAAAAATTCAAAATTTAGTTTGCAGCACTGTTTGGCATTGGGTTTTTCGATTGGCGTTCACGAAATTCATCTTCAACTTCTAATTTGGCATTTAAAACGTAACTTTTCAATCTGAACTTCTATCCGGGTGGTGCCTGTGGCGCCCTCTGTTGAGGGAATCTGTCATTCTTTGCGCAGCGCCACCCACCGGCAAATTGAAGGAGCCTGAAACGAGACCCGACTTCTTCGGCGCTGGTTTTCCTATTTCTCCTTTTCCCCGCCAGGGGAAGCTGGCTTGTCGCTGGGGACCGACAGTACCTCACCACGTCAGCCGAACCTGGAACTGCGCATGCGCACCGTACACTGCCTTGTCATTGGCCGTACGGACTTGGGATGTGCTGCGTAGTCTGTCGATTGGGAGTGTGCTAATCTGCCGCCCGGTGGAGCCACTCATTGCAGCCGGTCGAAACTCCCGCCCCTAGCGGCCTGAAGTCGAACTTGCTTGCATAATTCGGGCGTGTCGCTCGGCATGTATAAGGGCGGCACGTCCCAGAGCCAAGAAAGTAAACACATAACATCGTTAGTGTATTTATATGTGTAATCAGCGCCACCTGGCGGCGGGGACTGGGGGCTCCGTTCTTGTTGCTGGATTGATTGATTATTTACTTATATAGTTAACTTTGTTGGTGGCAAGAGCGTGGGTCTCCGGCCTCCGCCCCCAGATGGCGCTGATTGGCCACTTATCCATTCCACAAGTCCGGCAGCCTAAATCTTCACCTCTGTTCAACGCGCATGCGTAGACGCATAGGCAAGCAAGCAGTGAGACTGAAGGCCTGTGGGAACGGCAGCGCCACCTATCGCAGGAGTGGCCATCAGCAGTCTACCTGCAGCGGCTACCGATAGATAGCGCTGCTCGAACCACGTTAGGCTTGTTTCCTTTCTTTCTGAGTGTATTGCAGCCACACACCCGGCGTGACAGGAGTGGGTTCGCGGTCCCCGTTTTGTTTTCCATTGTACCAAGAGTAGTTGTTTAAATTTGTTGCACAAATTTTTCCCCAAGTTTGGACAGCAGATAGGAAAATTTTGATTTTGGAAATCTTGAATAAACGGCTGATAAGGGCGGAGACTCGCAGAGTCTGGCCTGGCAGAGAAAAACGGTCATCTCTACCGAGCGGTAGCACTGTGGAAGCAACCAAGCTTGTATATATATTGATTGTGTTGTTGTAAATACGTAGTGATCTTAAGTAAGTTATAGCCTCCCTGAATAAGAGCTAAGTACCTGTAGATATATACATATATGCACATATATAAACCCTTTAACAAGTGGTGCAAAGAACTGATTGTTGTACGCTGACAGCTAGTGAAAGATGAATACAACGCACCCCGTAATGAAAGACAAACCAAAGGTCAGTGAGATACGAAATGCACCAAGTGCATCCACGACCAATGATGGGACTGATCCCGATCACAGACCGGTAAGAGACCCGCGTCTACGAGCAAAAGTAACGGTGGACTCTCAATTAATCCCAGCGTTGGAAGTGAGATTCAAAACGCCACCCACTCTGGAGCAGCAAGACTACAGCCAATTGAACCAGAGATACAATAACACAGGGATAAACGATAAAGGACGGAAACAGGTGGCGCCATTTTGCCCGTCCCCGCCACTGATAATTGACGTGCCTGAAATTATTATCTCGGGATCAGAAGACTCTGAGGATGAGGGGGAATGGGTTGAAACCCAAGAAATTGCAGAAACACAAACTGAAGAATGCCATGAGAGAAAATTGGATGACATACTCAAGGCAGTAGTAGCACCAGCTAAGAAACAAGCGGATAAACCAGGTGCAACAAGAACGCCGATAGTGAAAACGAAAATGCAAATGAAAAGCATGGAACGAGAAACAAAGGCAGGAAGGATAGGAACGAGTCAGAATCCCATGACATCAAAAGCGGCTGACTTAGAAGAAATAGCGATGCCTAATCAAATAGGCAGAGAAGAAGCTGCAGTAAGGAGAGATAGCACCCCGTTACCGCTGAGGCTACGTTCTAAAGCCGAACTACGGGGCATTAGAAAGAAATTGGTCAGCAGGCAAGAGGACAGAATGGAGGAAAGAGATGAAAAAGATGCTCAAGGAGGAGATGAAATATGCTGGAGACGGAAGGGGGCAGAGCCGGACAAGTATGGAAAGGAGAAAAGGAGGAAACAAGAAAGAATGGAGAATGTAACAAGCAGAGGCAAAACAAATGAAGATCGCCCTGAGAGAGATGAAATGGAAGGGGAAGAAAGAGTGGGAAAACATCCAGATAAGCAAATCGCAGAGGAAAATGAAGAATTACTAGACTTCAGAACACCAATTCAGTGGAGGAACCAGCGTCCTACAGACAAAGAAGAGGCAGAAAGGAATGGGAACATGGAAATGGAGCGCTGGCGAAAAGAGGAAAAGAACAGAGAAGATGCGGAGAGAAGCACGACCACCGCATTTGTGCAAAAGCCAAACGCGCTCAATGGGGAAAGGCGTATCGTGGTACGAGAGAACGAGCTTCATCTTCTGTTCCCAGTGCCCGACATATTTGAATGCCCCAGAGAAAAGTGCTACATGAAGTCCAAATCAGCTGGTTCGTGGACAATCATGAAGAAATCAGTTGAAAGGCACTTGGAGAACACGCATGGAATCCGGGTGAACGAGGCGTAATTCTGGTGTCAAATATATGGAAATAGCGCAGGGGGAAGACCCTCCACATACCAATGTCTATTTGGGTGAAGTCTGCGAATCCCAGTGAAAGATGAGTGCGTGCACATGTGCTCAAAGTGCCCATATTCAGCAACCACACTTAAGGGACTAAGAAATCACCAGAAAGCGCACAAAATGAAGAGATTGAAAGAACAGCAAGACGTACAACTCCCCAAGCCAGAAACCAGAGCGACAATGAAACATCAGAGAAAGGAAGAGAATATAAGAACCGCAGCTGTGGAGGAAATACAAGCAGCACATAGTGACAAACCAGTTACTGCTAGAGTGCCGAGAGAAGAGAATGCCAGAGATTCAGCGCAAACTCCCTTGATCGAAAATAGCATACATGAAGGGATGCACGATGTGGAAGGATTTGATATCGAGAGAGGAGGGAGAAGCCAACAGACAACTCCCATTGAGGAAGATGAATCGCATGACAGGAGGGTAGCAAGGGAAGGATTGCAGGCTCAATGGGCTGAGGAGATCCAAACCATTGACGAAGAGGATATTGAAAACCCGAAGCTAATATTGTCATTTGCAGCCGAGCTAAATAGGCTGATAGATGGAGAAGCTACCCCCCAAAAGTGGGAGGAGTTCACAGAAGTGTTAAAAAGGATACAAGCGCGGGTTCATGAAATTATAAAGCTGCCTGACAGGGAGGAAGGACGAATCGCAGTGAAAGAAATTAATATCAATGATGCACAAGCAATACAAAAAATGTATAAGCGTAACAGACGAAGGGCAATAAGACTGATAACAGAAGGAGAGTCGAACAGATGCCTTATCGAGCCTGAAGAAGCGAGGGATCATTTTAAGAAGGTATGGAAAGCAAAGATCGTTGAAGAAGACATATATACAGAAGGCCCAGAAAGAGAAGTGGACATGAGTAGATTATCCGCGCCTGACGTATGCCGCACCCTAGCCAGTTGTGAAAATACTGCCCCAGGGCCGGATCGCATAACTTACAATCACTGGCGGTCCGTTGATCCGGAGGCAAAAATAATCACAGCAATTCTAAACATGTGTCTGAAATATAGGAAAATACCGACAGAGTGGAAAAATACGACAACCATACTAATCCCGAAAGGAAACGTTCAGGAAACAATAAATGACTGGAGGCCGATTACGCTGGCTAACACAGTGTACAAACTTCTGACCAAATGCATTGCGCAGAGGCTATCGGCCTGGATAGTAGCCGAGGAAGTCCTCTCTAAATGCCAGAAAGGGTTCCTCCCATACGATGGTGTTTTTGAACACAACTTTGTGTTGGAGGAACGGATGAACAAGGCGAGGACCGACAAAGCTGACATCTGCATTGCCTGGCTAGATTGTGCCAATGCATTTGGATCGCTACCCCACGATGCACTCCTCAGTGCGGCACGAAAAGCAGGAGCAGGAAGCCACTTTATAGAGTTGATAACAGATATTTACAGCGATAACATCACCCGCATTCTCACAAACAACTCGCTGACAGACCCCATACAACAGCATACGGGAATTAAGCAAGGATGCCCTATAAGCGGACTGCTGTTCAACCTAGCTATTGACCCGATCGTCCGCAGGGCACAGGGTGATGAAAGCGATAAGCACAAAATCCTCGCTTATGCGGATGACCTGGTCATCATAGCGGACGACATTCAAGACCTGCAGTCAAGGATAAAGGAAGTAGAGGATCTGCTTGGGAAAGTCCAAATTAAGCTTAACCACAGAAAATCGGTGGCACTGGTGTATAAAGCCAGACCAACCAGGCAATTCCTGGATGAGTGTATACTCGTGGGAGGAGAAAGAATCAAGTGCCTTAAGGAAGGCGAAATGTACAAGTTCCTGGGGAAGCAAACGGGAATAAGCATTATACCCAGTAAAGCTGACCTCCTAGAAAAAAACTGACATCGGACTAAAAATAGCCAAGTCCAAACTAGCACCCTGGCAACGATTGGATGCCCTAAAGACCTTTTTTTACCCGGCAACAAATTTTGCGATGAGGATGGGACAGTATGGGAAAGAAGACTGGTCGCACATAGATCGAGCGATCCGAGCTGAGGTAAAAAAGACACTGAACTTGCCACAAGAAGCAGCGAACGAGTACCTATACGGTGATAGGGACTCAGGCTGCATAGGCCTGCCCATTCTGGCGGAGGACTCGGACCTCGCAATGATCGATGGGGCCTTCAAGCTGCTGACTTCGGGTGACCCCACCATTGGAGAAATGGCCAAGGACAGCTTGGGGGCAACCATAGCCAAACGCCTGAGAAGATATCCCCAGGAGAATGACATGACAGAATTCCTAAGTGGCAAGAATGAGGGTGAATACAGAAAAACGTCGAACGCCATCTCCAACATATGGACTAAGGCACGAAAAGCCTCCATGCGGTTGGGAGCGACCTGGTTCTTTGGAGACAGTAGCCAAACAATTCAGTACAAAGACCAGACAATAACTAAAAGACACAGAAGAAAGGCCATGAAAGTGCTTCGGACGGCGAAAAGAAAAGAAAGAGCAGAAAAGTTAATAAAAAATCCAAACCAGGGGAAGGCAATGGAGTGCGTGGCCAAAAGTAAATCAAGCTCGCACTTCGTGCGCGATGGAGAATACACGAGATTTGCTGAATGGCGATTTATCCATCGTGCACGCCTGAACCTGGTTCCACTAAATGGAGCAAAACCGTGGTTGAAAGGAGCTGACCGAAAATGCCGAAGATGCAGCTGGAAAGCCGAAACCCTTCCACATGTCCTCAACCACTGCAAAACACACTCGCGAGCCTGGAAGAACAGACACAACTGTATTGTCCAGAGGATAAGAAAGGCCGCTGAGAGGGGACATGAGATAATAGGGGATAACACAGAGGTGGATAGCCAGTCAACAGACAGGCCTGACTTGGTAGTTGCAAAAGATAACTTAGTACGCATCATCGAGGTCAGTTGCCCGTTTGAAAACAGGTATGAAGCCTTTGAAGAAACCAGAAGGCTAAAAGAGGCAAAATATGCCAACTTAGTTAACCAAATGAAAGAAAAGTATCAGACGGTGCAGCTTGGGGTGGTGCTGGTCGGCGCTCTAGGAAGCTGGGACCCAGCAAACGATAAAGTCCTTAGACCCCTCATGTCGAAACGATACATGAAGAAATTCAAGAAGCTATGCACTTCAGACGTAGTACGCTGGTCTAGGGACATATACATCGAACATCTGACGGGCACACGCCAGTACCAGCCGGAGAGGGAACCAAGGATGGAAAGTGTAAAAGACAGAGGCGCCAAGTGCCGAGAGCAAGGAAAGGGACAAGAGCGTGTGGAGGAAAATCCCAGATGGGCAGCAAGGACCAACCCAGAAGAACCGGATAGCAGTATGGTGATCAGCGACGAGTGGAATGACACGCAAGTAGAAATAGAAGACAAGGACGCAAATCCGCCTACCCTCGCTGCAAATGTCATAGACAACCAATACGACATAAATAGGCATTGCAAAGAGCTGGATGGACACGCGGTGTTCAGATACAAGGAACGAATATTCGTCGCAAATAGAGGCAAAGAACCCAAACACACGCACGAAAGGGATACACGGTATGTACTAGCGGACAGCCAGGAGGAACGGGCACAGCGTGCAGTGATCCAGGGGAGTAAGCAGTGGAGGCAAGGAGACAAGCAAGGTGGCACGAGTGGTGTTCCTTCCAAGGGTAGGCAATAACCCCCCCCCCCCGGTGGGGATAAATAGGTGAACTAAAGGACAAATCGTCAGTGCCTGCTGCGACAGGCTGCAAAGATGTTGGAACTGTAGCAGAAACAAAAACTTTTGAAAAGCCAGGCTGCCTGCGTGCAGTCCGAAGATGGATCAGCGATGCATTGATGTAATTAGCTGCCTACGAGCAGTGTCGAAGAAGGAAAAAGTTGCATCTGCG
>JJRW01S0019964.1:72743-83092 GCA_001188405.1 Loxosceles reclusa
CAGCCTAAATCTTCACCTCTGTTCAACGCGCATGCGTAGACGCATAGGCAAGCAAGCAGTGAGACTGAAGGCCTGTGGGAACGGCAGCGCCACCTGTCGCAGGAGTGGCCATCAGCAGTATACCTGCATCGGCTACCGACAGATGGCGCTGCTCGAACCACGATAGGCATGTTTCCTTTCTTTCTGAGTGTTTGCAGCCACACACCTTGCACGACAGAAGTGAGTTCGCGTGTCCTGAGTTTTAATTTCGTTCGTTCTAAGATCCTCCCCCTCTGTTAGGTTTCTTCGTGTAGGATTCTTTCACCGACATATTTTCTTAAAAGCTGATAGTGCAGATACCCACTGATTTTGCTTGGCCGAGATAAAACGGTCTTCTATACCGGGCGGAAACTTTAAGCTTGTGTAATTAATTGTGCTTGTATATTAGTTCCTTAATTCATTGTTGTATAGTTTTATCTAGTGCATTTGTAATCATACAGTAATCCTTTGTAGCCATCCCAGACTGTTTCTATAATCTCGAAGTGTATTCCTGAAGTTCAATCAGAATGGAAAACCAGAAGTCGGACGACGGGACACCCCACATGCTAAACGTTCACGAGAGCAATGGAGCCATCCTGGAAGCCCTTGAACACCAACCGGTGGTTATAAGCGCTGACCAAGGTACGACCATAACACCAGAGTTGCTAACTCTGCAAACCATGAATGAGACGAGTGGCACACCCTCATGGACACTTGCCGACCTCCTCAACCTATTTGCCTCGGAACAACGTGAGAGATCGCCTCCGCTGCTCCCTATAGCAGCGCCATTGACAGCAAATGCGACGCCTTCCGCCACTGCTGATCGAGAACCCCCGAGGACCACGCCTCTCCCCCCACCCCTTCCTGACCAAGCCTCGTGCAGTCAGACACCGACTACATCACGGGAACCAGACCGCCGTGAGATCGAATTCATCAATCGACGAATCGTGAGGGAGTCAACAAGCACAGGCACGGACCCACTGCAACGAGTTACGCTCCGATCTAAAAGAGCCTTGCTTCCAAAGAAGAAAATATATCACGGATCGGTCGCACCTCATGCCATTTCCAAGGACCGCCCCACCACCAGAAGTGGGATTCCACATGCCATAGCTCAATGCACATTCAACTCACGGCCTTCCCCTCCTAGCTTTCCACCCCCCTTCCCCGACTCGTGCTCAATAATGAGAAATGGGCGTATTGAAATCAGATTCCCACTGAGAGGCCCATTCCGGTGCCCACAATGGGGCTGCACGAAAGCATTTCTGGGCGCTGGGTCGTAGCAGAACGACTTAAATGCCCTCAAGAAACACCTTGAGAAAATCCACAAAGTTACCCCCGTCGGGTATACAAGCTTGGTGTGCAACATGCAGATCACGTATTGAGGATAAACCCTCGCTCCACCGCTGCCTCATCGGCAAGAAGCTCCGAGAGGACGAGCCTGCACCCAAGTTAACATGCACACAATGCGCATACCAGACGGCATATGCAAAACGGATGCGACAGCACCGGAAAAGACATGAAAAAGAGCAAAAAACAAATCACAGCACCCCACCCTCCCCTCCAGCTGGAACCACCGACCGGGACACGCCACCCCCGTCTGGTATTCAACACCCCAGCCCTATAATTCATATGGAAAGGAACTCCCCGCATCAGACAAAGCCGAAGACAAATGCTCTTACAGATAGCAACAATCTACCGCATCTCGGCGCCACTGACCTACCGCCAATATTGCCGACTCGACAGGCTGAGGAATACCTGAGAAGTAGCACCCCACCGGCCGCAGACACGACAGATCAACGGTCAGTGGAAGGAAGATCTGACACACCTGACGGAAGCTTTATCAAGGGGCGACACAATCTGCCCGACATGCCTGCACAGAAACGACATCCCAGACAGCCGGAAGAAACTCCCTGCATCCCCCGAGTAGCACAATCACTAACAACCTCTCCCTTGTGCGACGCAGGAAACTCGCCTTGTAGTCCAACAGTGACCCACGATGCAAACCAGTTCCCGGACCCGACACAAGGCCCCTCCTCCCCACAGCAGGAGGACCCTCCTCAAGAACCTGTTGCACCCATCCCACCTACCGGTACGCCAGCAATGCATCTCACAACTCCGCCGGAAGACACATCATCTGAAGACGGGGATTTCCAAACGGTCACGCGCCGGAAAAAGAAGCGGAATGCGAAGCCAACTGGTAGTACAGACCGAAACCAGAGCCAACCTCAAGCACCTCTACTCCTCCAAAGACCCCCCTCGCCTGTGCCCTCAAATAATCAAACGTCTACATCGGCTGGAAACCTGCAAGCTGCAGACAATCGGATAGCAGTTATCGGGCACGAGCTGCGGTTGAAATTCCCAGTGCCGGCTGTTTTCAAATGCCCGCTCTTCAACTGTAACAAAGAGTTTAGGTCTGCGCAATCCTGGTCCGCAGCAAAACATTCGCTACAGCGCCACGTGGAGACCTACCATAACTGGAAGATCGAAAAGGAGACCCACTGGTGCAGCTTCTGCGGCGACCAAATACCAGCCCGGCCTTCGGACCACCGATGCCTGATAGGCGTGCAACTCCGAGACGCCATTCCGACCAACCTGCGGTTCGTCTGTAATCAGTGTCGGGAGCGATTTCCCTCTCGCAAGGGACTTTTCAACCATGTTAAAACACACGTCAGAGACATAGCAAGGAGCCAACATCCAACCCTTCCAGCCCCAGACACTGGTCGCAGCAGCTCAGCCAATCCAAATTCCAACCAGCAGAGCCGTTCCAACGACGTGAACACGCCACATCAACAAAGCGAGCACACCTCACCGGAAAGCACTCCAGTGGTTATCGACGCCTGGCCAAACCCAGCGGATATCCCCTCAAACGGTCAAACCCAATCGATAGCAAGTCAGGAGGAAAACAGACAAGATGTGAGCCAACACCTCGACCCCTCCGACAGCGGCCCGGAGCCTGCTCCCGACATAGCTGTGCCAATACCGCTCACTGAATGGCCAGATGATTGCGAGGACGAAGAAGTCCCAGAGGCCGAGACTGATGGAAATGCCCCTGCCCCGGACCCTTCGGCCGACGACGACATTCTGCCATCCCTCAGAGGCTTCGAAGAGCACCTTGATCTGATACAGGGACGCCCCCATCCCAGGATACTTGGCAAGAATTTGAAGACATGCTGGCCAACATAATCTCGGAAGTCCACAAACAAGCGAGGATCCCCCCACCCAAACCTCCGGGCGGTCGGCCACCCCCCGTGAATGTCGAGGATGCAAGAGCGCTACAGCGTCTTTACAGAAGGAACAGGAGGAGAGCCATTCGAGCAATACTAAATGGGAATTCGGCACAATGCACTGTAGCCAAGCAAGAAGCAGAAGAATACTTCACTAACACATGGGCGGAGCGCAGGTTCGAGGATGATATTTACAGCAATGTCTACGACCGTGAGCCCATCCAACTGCACCCATTCGCAGAAGAGGAGGTTGCCCGTGCATTGCGAGGCGCAGAAAACACGGCCCCGGGAAACGACCGAATCTCTTACCAAACGTGGAGAGAAATCGACCCGGAGGCCAAGCTCTTTAACATCTGCCTCGCCCACAAAAGAATACCAAACACATGGAAAACCTCCAGAACCATTCTTCTGCCAAAGAAAGAAAATCCTTCATGCATGTCGGACTGGCGGCCCATCGCTCTCTCTCCGACTGCATATAAACTATTCACAAAATGTCTAACTGCCAGAACCTCTGCCTGGATAATGGCAAACAACGTGCTCTCACATGCCCAAAAAGGCTTCACGCCCCATGGTGGAGTGTTTGAGCATAACTACGTCCTGCAAACGAAGATCCAACGGGCCCGCACGGAGAAACAACCGCTCCAAGTTGCGTGGCTCGATTGCTCAAACGCATTCGGCTCGCTCCCTCATGGGGCTGTAACGAAAGCACTTGAGAGCGCCGGAGCAGGAGAGGGGTTCATAGAGCTGGTAAAAGACATATACAGCAACAACAAAACCACCGTGGCTACCGGTCAAGAGGACACCGCCCCCATTGAAATCAAAGCCGGAATACGTCAAGGATGCCCGCTCAGTGGACTGTTGTTTGATATCGCAATAGACCCAATTCTCAGGCGGGTACAACCCGACAGCTCCGATGACCATCAAGCTCTCGCATATGCTGACGACATTGTGCTGATCGCCCGTACACCAGAAGAGCTCCAAGAATACATTGAAAAAACTGAAGAGGGGCTTAGAAAATTATCCATCGTCTTGAACCCCGACAAGTCTGCTGTTCTCTCGTACTCGCCGTTGAAACCAGCAGGACCACGCGACATCGAGATCCAAGTTCACAACCGTCCAGTCAGATGCCTCAAGCTCGGCGAGACATATCGTTTCCTGGGGAAACCCACCGGGATTGCCAGTCTCCCTTGCATGCAGGAGATGAAAGAATACATAGATAAAGGCATTACCATCGCTCGCTCGAAACTGGCCCCATGGCAGCGCATCGATGCGCTCAAATCATTCTTTTACCCAGCGCTCCACCATGCCATGAGGACGGGCCAGTTCCGCAAGGAGGACTGGGCGTACCTTGATAGGCTGCTTCGTGCAGAAGTCAAGAAGACCTTGTATTTACCGCAAGTGGCTTCAAACGACTATCTCTACGGGCCTCTCAAAAACGGATGCCTAGCGATCCCGGTCGCGGCGGAAGATGCAGACATCTGCGCAGTGGATGGCGCCTTCAAGCTCTTGACGTCGCATGACCCCAGGATCCGGAGGATGGCATACGAAGACCTACAACACACCATTAGGAAGAGGCTACACAGAGCTGTGGATGACAGAGACCTCAGTCGGTACCTCTCTGGAGATTCCGCTGACGAATTTCATGTAGCTTCGAATGCAATTTCGAGTTGCTGGACGTCGGCGAGAATGGCTTCACACCGGCTGGGAGTACGATGGTCGTTCAACGGTGAAGCTGTATGCGTCACTTACAAGGACAACGCGATTTACGAGAGACAGCGAAGAGTCCTATCAAAGATGATTCGAGACCGGAAGAGGCAGGAGAGGTTCGAGAGCCTACTACAACATAAAAGCCAGGGCAAGGCCATGGAATGCGTGGCCCTTGACCCGGCAAGTTCATTCTTCCTGAGCTCCGGTGAATACATGCGCTTCGGCGACTGGCGATTCATTCATCGGGCCAGACTAAACCTCTTGCCTCTAAACGGCTCAAAACAGTGGAAAACCGACAATGATCGCAGATGCAGGAGATGTGGCTACCATAAAGAAACACTCCCACACGCAATCCAGCACTGCATGAGATTCTCGGCTTCGATCCAAGAAAGACATGCAGCAATTCTAAAAAGACTAAAGGGAGCAGCCGGATATAAGGATAAAATTATTGCCTGCGAGCAACCAGTTGGCGGAGACCGGCGCTGGAAGCCCGACCTGGTGTTAAAGCGAGGCCGCGACCTCACGATCATCGACGTGACGGTCGCGTTTGACAACAGGCAACAAGCCCTCAAAGAAGCCAGGCGGGCGAAAATAGAAAAATACGCCGAGCTGGCGGAATCGCTACGCATGCAGTACCAATCGGTAACTGTACAGGCCCTGGTGGTTGGTTCGCTGGGGTCATGGGACCCAGAAAATGACAAGGTCATGCGTCCAATTGCCACCAGGAGCTACGTGCGGAAATTCAAACAGCTATGCGTAGCGGATGCAATCCGCCATTCCCGAGACACATATTGCCACTTTTTGACCGGAAGTAGGCCGGTCTCCAACAGCAATGGCCCAAGTATGCAGCACACTCAAAACAATCCGGCATCTGACAACTCAACGCAGTACCAGCCCCCCCATAGAACAGCTCCCCTCGCCCGGGTCCAACCTTCATCTTTGCCAGCTCCACGCCCATCATCGAGCGAAACGGTCCGCCACAGAAGGAACAGCATACAGTGAACTGCCTAACTACAGCAACCTGCAAACTGTGCAAGTGCGCCAACTGTGAATGTGACACATGAACTGAGACTCATCCCCGAGAACTACGTATCGCCGATAAAAGTGAACTTACCGCACACCAAAGAGGCTACGTCGATGTAAATATTTGTAAATAAGTGTAACTGGAATCAACAATGTACTCCTTGCAAGAAATACCAGCACCTGCGAGTGCACCATGATGTAAAAACCTAATTAACATTTTGTAAATAAAAAAGTTTTAATCTGTTCTTATCAGCTTAATTGGATGAGAATGGGCGGCTAGTTCTAGCTAAATACTCGCTTCGGTCGTGTCGAGGAGTGGCTGCACCCCATCCCCCCGGGGGCCTACTATAGGCAGGTGGACGCGCACAGGCGATCCACTCTCGGGGGGAACACTCAATAAATAGAAGAAATACTCAAAATTATACTGTTTGGCAGTCGTTTGACGCAAAATTTATTCTTCAACTCTTGCAGTTTGGCTTTAAAAGTGACTTTTCAGTCAGAACTTCTATCCGGGTGGTGACTGTGGCGCCCTCTCTTGAGGGAATCTGTCATTCTTGGCGCAGCGCCACCTACCGGCAACATTAAGGGAGCCTGAAGCGAGACCCGACTTCCTTTGCGCTGGTTTTCCTATTTCTCCTTTTCCCCGCCAGGGGAAGCTGGCTTGTCGCTGGGGACCGACAGTACCTCACCACGTCAGCCGAACCTGGAACTGCGCATGCGCACCGTACACTGCCATGAGATTGGCCCGTGCGGACTTGGGATGTGCTGCGTAGTCTGTCGATTGGGAGTGTGCTAATCTGCCGCCCGGTGGAGCCACTCATTGCAGCCGGTCCCGCCCCTAGCGGCCTGAAGTCGAACTTGCTTGCATAATTCGGGCGTGTCGCTCGGCATGTATAAGGGCGGCACGTCCCTGAGTTAGGACAATATTTACACAACATCTGTCATATTTTTCATGTGTAGTCAGCGCCACCTGGCGGTGGGGACTGGTGGCCCCGCGTCCGTCGCTTGATTAATTGGTTATACTTAATTAATTGAAATTGTGGCGGGCGTGTGGGTCTCCGGCCTCCGCCCCCAGATGGCGCTGATTGTGTACTGTTTCTTTTCACAGACACAGCACTTGCAAAAGTATACTCCACCCTGTTCCACGCTATTAGGCGCAGACGCAGAGGCAAGCAAGCAGTGAGACTGAAGGCCAGTGGGAACGGCAGCGCCACCTATCGCAGGAGCGGCCATCAGCAAGGCATTTGCATCGGCTGCCGATAGATGGCGTTGTCCGAACCACGTTAGGTTTTGTTCCCTTTCTTTCTGAGTGCAAGCAGCCACAAGCCCGGCATGACAGAAGCGAGTTCGCGACTCCTCATTGTATTCTTTTCCTTTTCGAATTAGGATATCACCCCACCCACAGGGAAGTGTTCTAGGCAAAATTTTCGACGGTTATTGACCTGATATTGGCTGATACGAGCGGATACTGTACAAATCACGCCTGGGCTGAGAACAACGGTCGCCTATACCGTGCGGTGTCTCATTCGTACAAGCACTCATATTGATATTGTTCGTCCTGACGGTTGTACATATTTGTGTCTGAATTCCTTTTATAATTGTATATACAAGCTCCACGTGCAAGTTATATTCACCGGTTCCCTGTAAATATGGAGAACAACTCACCAGGCGATAATGATACCCTGGCCCTGAACTTTCTAACGGCAGATAGCGCCACAATTAGTGACTTTGAAAATCAGCCAGTTGAGATACTTGATGAGCCAGGAACGCCACTTCCGCAAGAACTGCTGACTCTACAGAGCATTTCGGATGGGTGTGAAACACCCACGTGGACACTGGCTGACTTGCTCAATTTATTTTCTGATAAGCAACAGACCAGCACATCACCACCATTGATACCGATAGACGAGCCTCCAACGACTAAGGAAACACCCACACCACCGGCAGCAGAGCTACCGAGGGTCAGCGACACGCCCTGCCCCCCACCCCCTGCACCCCGCCCGGACCGAGTCTCCTACAGCCAGACGCCGTGCACTTCAAGGGAAGCTGATCTGCGAGACATTGACTTTGCCTGTAGGCGGATTGTGCGAGCATCGACGAGTGTGGAGGAGGGTCCCCAGCAAAGAGTTACGCTACGCTCCAAAAGAGCTCTCTTGCGGAAGAAAAAGGTGTACCACAGTCCGCTATTGACACATGCAATCGCCAAGCCGCGACCCACCACCAAAAGTGCAATTCCAAAGGCTATCGCTCAATTTCAACAATCTGCCACACCGTCCCCCCCTCATACGCCAGGATCTGACTCCTGCTGCATACTGAGAGAAGGAGTTATTGAAATTAAGTTTCCACTAAAAGGACCCTTCAGGTGTCCACAGTGGGGATGTGAAAGCTCGTTCAAAGGTGCGGGGTCGTGGCAGAATGACGTAAATGCCATGAAGAAGCACTTGGAAAAAACGCACGGCCTAACCTCAGTTAGATCTCAGTTGTGGTGCAGTATTTGTAGGAAGCGAATTGCGGATAAACCCTCCCTCCACCAGTGCCTCATTGGGAGGAAGCTTAGAGAGGAAGATGAGTTCAAGCCCAAGTTGCAATGCAAATATTGCTCCTACCAAACCGCTAATCAGAAACGGCTGAGAAATCACCACAGGAGGCATGAAAGAACGAGCCAGGAGTTGCAGGCTTCACCAGAATGCGAAACCACCACACTGACACCCTCTCATGAGCCTTCAGCGGAACCTACGAGGGCACACTCCTCACCGAAACGGCCACTCATGGCAAGCCTTGAGCTTACCACGGATCCTCTACCATCATTGTCGCCACCGAGTCAGGCTGAATCTAATGATCAAGCGAATGGGATTACTGAAGATATACAGATCACAGTGTCTGCAGTAGGGCATGTGGAGCCTGAGAAACTTGCTGCCTCCCTTCAACCATCTGTCCCGGAACAGGACGAGGCGTCATTAGACCATGACAATTTTCTCAAAGGAAGACAACACTTGTTGGATGTGCCAGCACGCCCACTGCGTAATACCTTTCCCGAGGAAACGCCGCGCCTGTCAGCAGCCTTGGGCTTGGTAGCAAGCACAGAAGATGATGGGGCTATGCATCGTAACTTGGTAACACCCAGTACCAGCATGGATCCACACACGGCACCGCTCTCTCCACTAACTCCGTCTCCGGTCACTGACAGCAAATGCTCCCCCGCCAAGCAGGAGGATAAACCTCAAGTAAGCGCCCGCCCGTCTGAGGTGAAGGCTGATAGAGCTGCCCCTCAGGTGGAGGATAGCTCGTCAGACGGGGCGGACTTCCAACTTGTCGGACGACGCAAGAAAAGAAGACGTAGTCCGAAGGGCTTGAGCGATAATGATAAGCATAGCTCACCGCCTGACCACCCACAAGTGTCCCCGCCAGCTCCTGGTGGAACATCCCCGCATACCTCAAACTCAACCTCTGCAGAAGCTCGGAGCCCAGCACAAACCACCGACTCCCGTATAACCCTAACAGGAAGAGTCCTGCATATTCGATTTCCTGCCCCGGCGGTCTTCCAGTGCCCGATGGCAAGATGCACCAAAAGATTCCGGTAGGCTAAATCATGGTCGGCCGCCAAACAATCTTTGCAAAGGCACATTGAGCAATCGCACGAGTGGGGAATTGAAGAAGAGGCCTTATGGTGCAATTTCTGCGATCAAAGGATCAACGGTCGCCCGTCTGACCATCACTGCTTGGTCGGACGTCAACTCCGAGACAGACTGCCGAATAACCTCCGCTTTGTCTGTAGAAGATGCAGAGAGAGGTTCCCGTCTCGGAAAGGCCTATATAATCACGTACAAGCACACAAGAGGTCGGATGATTAAGCCCAACAGCCGAGTCCCCCAGCTCCTGACAGTGGAAGAACCCCGGCTCCGGCTACCAGCAACACAGGAACACTGGTCGAAACGGAAGGCCAAAGCAACGAGCCATCTTACAGCCAACGGGATGTGGATCCGTCACCTGTAATCGTAGATTCGTGGCCAGCAGATGTGGAAGTACACCAAGAGGGACGTTCTGAGTCGCAACAACCATGTTCTCCATCAAGCGGTGCTACAGTGAGTCCGCCTGACACAATGCGTCCCCCAGCCTCTGCTCCTGGTGATCCTGCACCGGATGTTCATGTACCTCTGCTGCTGACGGACTGGCCGGATAATGTTGAGGATGACGAGATACTCGAGCGAGACACGGAAGGCAGCGCTCCGGCAACGGACCCGTCCCTGGAGGATGTGTTGCTCCCATCTCTCACTGCCCATCATGATGCTCTTGACTCCATATCCGGCAGAAACCCGTCGGCGCAGTTGTGGCTAGAATTCGAGGAGCTTCTGCAAAAGATCTCTGAAGATGTTCGCA
>JJRW01S0019979.1:36176-47354 GCA_001188405.1 Loxosceles reclusa
ATCATTCCTATGATAATACAACAGAGTAAGTAGAGGAAGTAGAGAATACAACATAGTAGATAAAGATAGAGAAAATTGACCGAAGCGTTTCTGAAGTGCTTTCAATGGCTGATACTATGATTTGCACGAAAGTGACTTTGAGAGATCAGTAATGTTGATTGTTGAAACACGCGCTGAGAAGACACTAATCTCAAAACGATAAGTGTTTCTAAAATACTTGTCACTTCATTCACATCACCAGTTCTAGTAACCCCAAAACAAGGTAACCAAATATATGAACCACTGCTGTTTCGCCCACAACAGTAATTCTAATAGAGAAAGTTATTTTCTGTAGTTATCAAAGAACGTGGATCTAGAAACGTTTTTGCTCATACTGTTTTCAATTTTAATTCAGTTACTGAAGAATGTGAAAGCTTCTGTCATTTATTCATTAAAATTTACACCGTATGTATTCACAAGTAGAGTATTCACAAGCAGCGGTATATATACGCTGTTATAGAGGCTGTCACTCTAATTTAATGTTCTATACCAGAGCCATTATATTTACGGATTCTAGGTTTGCTTTAAAACTTTTGCAGAGTCGCCCTAGTACATGACTACAAAACATCAATTGCAGCATCAATCAATGAAATTGACGTCGTCACTCTGTGATTGATACCTGGACATTCGAACATTTCTGGCAATGAACTGGAAGATCGTATAGCAAAACTGTTAAACGGCTTCTTCTCATACACTATCTGGCCAAAAAGTACCCGGACATCCAGTGTTACGGACTCGGAGAATCCTGAGGCATATAATAATATGACGTCGGTCCCCCTTTTGCATTGATGGCAGCCTGCACACGTCAGGGGAGACTTTCCACCAGTCTTTGATAAGTGGTCATAGGATGGACTTCCAGGCGTCCATCAAAGCGGAAGTGAGTGTTGGCAGTGAGTATGCTCGGTTTGGCTGGAAGTAGAACGTAATCGACGTTCTACTTCGTCCCAAAGGTATTATATGGGATTGAGATCGGGGCTCTGAGAATGCCAGTCCAGTTTTTGAACATCCATTTCGTCAAACCATGGCTGCACAAGTCCCGATGGGTGAATGGAGCAGTTATCCTGCTTGAAGAAAAATGGGCCTTCCCCGAAATATTGCCATAGAGATGGGAGAGCAGCATTGTCCAGAATGTCCACATTCATCCCAAAGTTCATGTTTCCAACCACAGCCACGACGGGACCCAAGCCAAATCCAGAAAAACACCCCCCATATCATGATGTTGCCACCACCAAACTTAACAGTCGGCACAATGCAGTCACTTAAGAAGAGCTCGCCGAGCATCCGCCACACCCAGACGCGGCCATCGGACCGCCAGATGGTAAAGCGAGATTCATCACTCCAAAGAACATTTGTCCACATGTCCACAGTCCAATGATGGTGACCTTTGCACCATTGCAATCGACGCTTCGCATTCTGGGGAGTGATGTTTGGCATGTGAGCGGCTGCACGACCATGGAATCCCAGATTTTCTAACACTCCACGAATAAACCTGCTACTAACAAACACTAAAGCCTGATAAACTTTGGAACTCCTGAGTGATTTCCACCAACGAGAACTTGCGATTTTGTGTCATGACCCTTTTCAGAGTTCTACGGCTGCGTACACTAATGTTTTTCGGCCTGCCACTTCGATTTTCTGCAGTTTCTCTTCCGCGACGTTTCCACTTATTACATCACTCACAGTAGATTTTGGCTTTTGTAGCATGTCCGAAATTGCACAAATTGATTTCCCACAAAGGTGGCATCCCACTTTAATGCCACGATCAAAGTCACTAAGCTCCTTTAAATTACTCATTGTCTCACAAACGCATGCATATGATCTGACAAACCACTACCACCGCTTTTATAGCTGTCGGTTACGCATCAAATTACGTCACCGGCCAGATCCACTTCTTTCGATGGGTGTCAGGATACTTTTGTCCAGACAGCGTAATTTCTCTCAAAGAGCTGTACTTTATTCCACTTTACGAAAGGTAAAAGCTTTATCGCTACCATTTATGGTGTAACTCCGTAGCCTAAAAGCCGTCTTGTCTTTTCAGAATTCTTCCCAGTAATCACGATAAACTCAAAGTTCCTCGTGCTCCAAATACTCTTTTACGCGCAGCTGTGACTTCAAACAGTCGTCACAAAGAACAAACTTTGATCAAATTCAGAACCTTTACTTCCTCCTAACTTATGCACGACATGAATTTGATGTATCTGAAAGAATTAAACATATAAGTACGTATATTATACTCGAATGTCCTTTCTTAAACCAACGATATACAGTATTTTTGCAAGTTTAAAAGGCGGGTGTACGTCGCCCCGCATGCTTGTTAAACATTTTTCCTCCTGCTGCAAACCTCACACCAACACAGTTAAGAAACAAATTCCCTCCATCTACCATTTTTCCTCAAGCCTACGCAAATTCAACGTAATTGGGCAATTACCAATTTCCAACCTTCTTGAGATAGTTGCGCCGTATAACGCCTCTGATCGTCCCATGGATTATTTACAAAGTAAATAATATAGAAATTCGCGGTGTTAAAGAAATCCTTGACACATCGCTGATTTTCTAACATTATACATTACCCGACGGAAAAAAATTCAACACCCGCAGGATATCATGGTGTCAACATTCAAAATCCAAGAAATACACTGTTAGACGATTTATGATAATGATCAGAAACCCAACTTGATCACTTGATTGGTCAGCAAGGTATAAGATAAGAAAGCGTCAGAAAAGAAGACATTTGTTCTTTCCTCCCGCCTAAGGAAATCTATCTTTTGAGCCGTTCTTCTTTTCAGAATAAACGACTTGTTGAAGAAATGCTTGGGAGACGCCGCAGAAGGCAATTTACGAAGGATTTCAATGTAGACCTACGTACTATTGGTTGGTCTTTTCTTCGTATCACAGCTGAAACACACCAATATGCGTTCAGTATTGTGAGGACCCCCCCTCCTCCCAGCACAAAAAACGTAGAAAATTAGCTGCGCAGATATTCGTTGGCGTAGCTTAATTGGTTTGGCGGTCGCTATTGTTGCAATTGTCTTCCGAATTCATGTTCCAACCGTTAGGTCTACCTATAACTCGTGGTCAGACCTGTTCCCTGGTTTCTCTCTCTCTCTCTCTCCCAACATGGGAGACGATGTGAGATTTCCCCCCACTCCCCGCAGAAGACGTAAAAAATAAGCTACCTAGACACTCGTCGGCGTAGCTTCATTGGGAAAGTGGTCGTTCCGAAGCTGCCAGATCTTGACTCGAGTCCCGGCGACGACAAAAAGTGCTGATTACACTGTGCATAGGATTTGGGGTAGACGGATTGAATAAGATAATTTAAATTGTCGCAGAGGAACAGATACATCTAGACGAACGCCAGCCCTCTTGGGTTGACGCACCCGATGGCATGCAGTGGCGGCCCTACAATCCAGTATTATCGGTAGTCCGAAGAGTTTGCAGGGAGCATTGGATGCCCAATATCAGCGACAACGGTGTCTCGAAAATTGGCGAAAGTGGCTAGCCGTCCTTTACGAACATTACCCTTGATTACCAACCCACCGACGTGAAAAATTGCAATGGTGACCGAACCGAGCTTTTTGGTGCAACGAGTAGCACAGAGTAGTAATTAGTGAGGAATCTCGTTTCTGCTTTTCAAATGGCTGTCACCAAATGTGATTCTGGAGGCGACATGGAGACAGGTCCAGCCCTGCTGCGATTGTTAAACGCCATACTGTTCGACAACATGGCATCACGGTTTGGAGTGCTATCATCATCAAATAGCCAGTTGGTCTATCCTACCTTCAGAGGATGCAAAATGCTGTTTACCAGCAAGGCTACACGCAGTGGACATAGGCAGGCAAGACTTGCAAGGTATCCAGATGCTTCCTTTGCCACTGTGGTCTCCAGATTTCTCTGCGATTGCTCATCTGTGGGAGGTGGTTGGCCATTGTTTGCTCTATCGCAACTTTGAACGGATGGCGAATTGTGGAAGGTGGTGGACAACATATTGGTCATCAACACTTCAAGACATTACAAGGACGCTGACTGAATTTGTATCTCGCAGAATTGATGCATATGTCGACCCAAGAATCGGTTCTACTTCCCACTGATCACCCGATGTATTACCGTTCCACCGCTAGTGCATTAAAATATTAAAGGTAAGATCGCTTATTTGGATGTTAATTATTCATCTGTTTGTATCAATCAATTTTTATCTCGTTCAACTCGCTCTTTCATAATGTTGCCTTTACTTTCTCAGGTAACGTATTTTTACCGATAAAGTATCCGTTATACATTAGTTCCATCTGTTAAAAATGCAACACTCTCAGCATGCATGCTTTCGTTGATGTTTTCCAGTCACATGATGGCAAATACGCAGTGCATCAAACTATTTCGACGCCTATAATAGGGAACTTTATGTTTCAGGGGAAGACGTATTCAAAGCGAATATGCTTTAATGTATCGATTCACTTCTAAAAGAGACAAACTCAGAAGCGTATTGGTCAAGGAGACCGCTAAACAATGCATATGGGGGGAGGATATTTTCAACTTCCAATGCGATGTCTCACTGATGGCCTGCCGGCTTTGATCTCGTTGTGTGTGCACACTAAAATGGTGAATTAATTGCAGAGCAGGTAAGCAAAATATATAAATGAGCCATAAATTTAAAGCTACACAAAGAGCGTATGTGAAAACTCGGTCGTTCCTGGCGAGCTATTGACGATGCTTTATTTTGCAGTGAACCGACCTCGTTTCAAGTACTGTCGGCTAACTCCTCTAAACAGGAACTAATGCAAACAGAAATTCTCAAAATAATTGATTTACCTTGCCCAATTTTCGTCCATTGGGCCATTATACTATTCAAATGCAAGCCTTTGAATGTGCTTTATTCAAAAAGGAATTCAAATTTATTCAAGTTCTAGCTTAGCGTAGCTATATTTACGAATGAAAGTAGATTTGGCAAAATGCTAAATTTTATAGTGATTGTGCTTATGTAGAAGTTATATTCTATACCGAAAACTCAACTTCGCTTATGTGCTGAACAATTACAACTGATTGTTTGAATTTCATTTCATGTTTCTTTATGGAGTGCTTCAGTGTATCACTGCATGTTTATGATAGCGGACTTGAAATACAATACTTGAAAAACAAATACAATACGATACTTAGGCTAACTTGAAATACAATACAATACGTTACATTAAACTTGCATGCCCGACAGTTATTTGCTTATAGTTAAAAGCTGTCGAGCATGCAAGTTTAATGCATCGTGAGGATAGTGTCAATTATAAAACCAAAATGTCTACTAATGAAACTTTCCGAAATCAGCTGCGTTTATGTGCCTCAATGTGTGAAAAAATGACATCACTCTTTTTCACTTGTTCTGACTCGTCTTTCGAAATCAGTGACTGCAGAACACGTGGATCTTGTTAAAAATGTGCCATAATCTTAAAAATGACCAACACAGTGTTTCAAATGCAAGATGTAAGTGTAAAATTATAAGTCGTGTAATAAAATAGAAACCACACATAAAATTCTGACAAATGGTTAAAAATGCAAAACGCTAATAACAATGTTATTATTTCTATTCTGACACATGATTCTTAAGTCATATAATATGTATCATTTCCATGAAAAAGACCGGGAAGGAGCTTAAAATGATAAAATAAGCAAATTAAATACTACAAGAAATCAGTAGCGTACTGATACCCCGTAACGCAACGCAACATAGCGTCCGCGGCACAAGAGAGGGGAATTGTGAATCCGGGGAGTCCCAGAGATTCTCCGGTTTGTCATTGCAAAAGGAACCATGCTCTCACATTTTCGCGTAAAAGGTGACGAAGATGCACTTCGTCCATTGATGCTGAGTTGAGATTAATATTTCCAATATTTGAGTTCTTTGGCTTATAAGAATCGGAATTAGAACATACGCTTAGACGCTACAGCGCCTTATCTTAAGGTCGACCGAATTAACGGAGATGGAAATGCAGAAGCAATGAATTTGAGGAGTCACTCATTTAATCAATTGGTATAAGTTTGTGATTATGTTCATTATAATTAAGTTCATCATTATCAAGTCATTAAAGCTTGTAAATAAATAAATAACTTAGATGATCCACGTTTAATTGCACAATAATAAACGGATACACGATAACTGGTTTCGGCAGAACATACGTCTGTCCTTTTCAGATTGTACGGTCACGTTGAAAGCTGCCCGTTGGACGGATGTTCTGTCGAAACTAGTTATCTTGTATCCATTTATTACTGTGCAATTAAACGTGAATCATCTAAGTTATTTATTTATTTACATGCACAAGTTTAGTCTATTTATTTGTTTGGCAATTAAAGCGTGTCTCAAAATGTTATTATGCAATCACTTGAGGTCTTCATTGTAAAAGTATCAATAGATTGTGCTTTTATAATTCTATTTTTGGTTTCTTTTTGTTAATATTCCATAATAATATTTTTCGTAGTATTCCATAATAACCATCCTCACCAAATCATGATGAATCAAAATTGCGCCAATCTTATTCGCCAATACCAAAAATTAAACTATGTAACGCACACTGAAAACTAACTGCTGCTCGTTTGCTGTCTATTCCGACAGTTTATATGATTATTCCGTATCACTGTCGCATGCAATCCTCCGAGTTGCCACTCCTATTAACTAAACTGTAACATCTCACACGATATAAAGACTGATGTATTTAATTACTTAATATTTCTTACCGTAGTACATTCTGAAGTATACGTGTTTACGCAAAACTGATATACATCTATTAATATCCTCTGTAGCTTTTAGCTTAAAAAAGTCAGCAAGAGGCAAAAGTTCACCATGGCTGACTAGGTGAAAATTCCATAACACTGGGAAACCTTTTATGTTGCCATAGGCATAGCATTAGCATAATTTAGAACACGCAGTTTCCTCGTCACAATAAACAAAAAATGCGCAATAAATAAAGGAATTAAAATCACTTGGAAAAATTGTGAACATGGGAAATATACAAACAGTCACGTCTACCCATAAACCCATAAAATTCGGGAAAATATTCTGTCTTCAACATATGGAATAAACCCATTTACGAATCTACCCTAGTACCTTAATTACGTAACAAGATTCCTTTGTCATGAACGTACTATTAAGCATGATAAGTCCAACTCTACGTAACAGGGTTCGCTTGTCATGAACGTACTATTAAGTATAAGTCCAACTCTACGTAAAAGGATTCGGTTGTCATGAACGTACTATTAAGCATGATAAGTCCAACTCTACGCAACAGGTACGGTTGTCATGAACGTACTATTAAGCATGATAAGTCCAACTCTACGCAACAGGGTTCGGTTGTCATGAACGTATTATTAAGCATGATAAGTCCAACTCTACGTAACGGGATTCGGTTGTCATGAACGTACTATTAAGCATGATAAGTCCAACTCTATAAAGACATTTTAATGTCCACCCACAAATTTCTTTAAAATAAGCTACTCAGAGTTATCCCGTCGGCGTAGCTTAACCGGTAAAGCGGTCACTCTAGAGATGAAAGATCTGTTGGTTCGAATTCCGGCGTCGACATAAGTAAACTTTTTTCTTTACAACATGAAAAATTAAACAACAATAACATTTACACCTACAAAAGGATGCACACAAGCACCCTAAAAGTGGAAAACGGTTCCATCATCAATAGAAACTAAGCATGAAACTTTGTGATCCACCCCCCCTCCCCCCAAAAAAAAGATAGATAATAAGCTGCCACAGCAACTGTGGCGATGCATATTAGGGAAAGCGGCAGTTCTGGAATTGATAGATCCGCATTTCGTATCCAAGCGACAGCAAAGGGTGACAATGTGGTTTTCCCCCTGTTAGCCTTTAATTAGCTGATTAATTTATTTAATCAGCTAATTAATCAGCTAATGATTAATTTAATTCTTCATTAGTTGAGGATTACTGATGCCGTTTAATTTGTCTTTGAGCTTTGTAGATCGTTTGAAATTTTTTCCCATTACTAAGTCTTTTTCTTTTCTTTCTGTTCGTTTTTTCATCATGTTTAGTTTGATTGACGATGGAACCAATTTTCATTATTAAAATAATTGTGAGTATTCTTTTATATGTTTAAATTTTGTTATTTTTTTAGTTCTTTGGAATTTGTTATTTCATACTTAATAATAAGTTTATGACAACGTAACCCTATTCCGAAATTAAGGTACTTGGGTAGTTTTGATAATTGGTTTATTTATTGTGTTTCTTAATGTTCCATGTTTTGACGACGGAAATGGTTTCGCAATTTTATGGACTTTGAGTATTTTGCTTTGCATGTAAGTATTCCATGAGATTTTAATGTCGTTATTTCTAGTGCTTTTTTTTTAATTTGGATGAGGAAACTTCATTCCATAATTTATGCTTAATGCTATCAATGACGATGGAGAGGGTCTCCGCAGTTTTATGGATTTTTAGACATGGTCAGCCATGGTAGGCATTTGCCTTTTTCTGACTTTCATTTGTATTTGCATGTAACAATGGCGCCCAAACTCATGGAGCCTTGGGCGTTTTGGTCCACTGCTCGTGGTTAGGAAGACCCCGACCTCTCAATTTCGTGCGGGAAGATGTGAGGTTCCTCCGCAATACATATCGATAATAACCTGCCCAATCACTCATCGGCGTAGCTTAATTGGAAAAAAGGTCGTTCCGGAACTGACAGATCCTAGGTACGAATCCCAGCGTCAACGAAGAGCGACTTGTTACAAAACTCACACCTATTTGAACAAAAAGTGTGTTATCGCTCACGTAATCACCCTGTTTGTACATATTAGACACAGAGCAATATTTATATAATTTGCACTTTTCCAACAACTTTTGTACTTTGTTCGTCACAACTGTATGATTGCCGCTACTGAGAAGTATTTGTCCTTTGGAAACGATTCATGAGAGAAATATCGTCAAAACACAAAAGACCTTGACCTTCCTTGTGTAATTTATACGATTCTTAAAAAAGAAAAAGAAACGAAAGCTGAATGATAATTTGAAGGAGGGCAGAATAAATCTTGACTCTCGGAATCTCATTAAAACCAGATGAAAATAATTATCCAAAGCTGATACCCCTTCATTTTCGTAAACATCGAAGGTTTTCAGGATATCCGTAGCGCTACGATAATCGACTAGTCTCACGTGACAAATCAGCGCGACATGTTAACTTTCAAACGGCTCATTTGTTTTTTCTTCATTTACCAAAATTGTTGTTACACTTTCAACGTAGCGCTTACTTTCAGAACTTAGTGATGCCTCTTTCGAAAATAATTATAGAAAACTACACTATCTGTAGTGTACTCCTATTCTCGTACCTAGAAGTTAAGAAATACAGTTTATGTGAATATGTATGGGATTTTTGCAGTCGGAATGGAATGAAATGTGGTATGTGGGTGTATAAAAGAATCATGTGAAGCAAGAATTATAATGTTTTTCTGATTAACAAATTTAAACATCAAAGGATATATAAAGATTTATCTTTATATCTTACTCGCTTAACACACCGTGACGGAACAACGCGAACCCGACTTCGACTCCTTTAAACAATCGTGTAAGAATGTTTCCAACATAACCAGTCGCCTGTTTCTTGAATCTTGAGAGACTTACAAAATAAGGGACAAGACAACAAACCCTGCCAATCAGTTGCCAAGCTTGTACCGCCATCTGACTTGAGCAAATCCATCAAAAGCGTCCGATCAACCATCACGGGTTTCCCCGTAACCTGGGAATTCCAAAGCCACCTGGGGTTTCCTGGTTTATAGTATATATATACTGTCGCATAACACCTTCTTCCTCATTCGCTTGTTAAAGACGATGGTGATGGTGATGGTCCAAAGGTCCAAACGTCGCGACTCTTGGCTGATACCGTTTGCGCGTTATCATCCAATTTGTAGCTTTAGACCAGTGACAAAAACATCATTCCAAATATTTTCAACTTTGGCGCAAAACAAATATAAAACAACGCTGGTGCTAAAGGTCAATAATGGTTGTATGGTTACCTTCTGTAGCCACGTAATTAACATAATTTTCCACACTCTCGACGAAGGTATTAATCGAGTGCTCAAAGAGTCCCAAGCCGCAAAGACAGCTATTTTCAATTTTGGTTATTCGTCGGTGCTGAAGGACGGTAAATCGTCACCTAAGCATGCCCCAGACATGTTCTATGAGACTAAAATCAAGGTAGTTCGCTGGCCACTGAATGCTCTGGATATCTTCCTTTTGAAAGAAGTCGTCGACCAGAGCAATACGGTGAAGAGGCGCGGTTAGAACCGACTGCACCTTGAAGTAGACGAACAAAAGGCTTCAGGACTTCATCTCTCATCTATGAAAAGCAATATACACACTGTCAAAGATGTGAATGTCTGTGTGACCATTGAACGCGTGACGCTTGCTTACACCAAGACTCTTCCTGAAGGAAAGCGATGCCTTTCCGCTATATTTTGCAAGTTCCACATTCTCTCCATATTGCATTCGACGACAATCATTTCGCAGACTGTATCCGGTCTCACTGCTGAGCATGATGACATTGCCCCACTATTCCCGACTCACCTTCTGATGTAAGAAACTCCATTGTAAACGCCCACGTTTTGGCGTACGTCTGAAGGGGGGATGCAAACTGCCGAGCGCCTGGCGTAGAGACGAACGTATATGAGTCTTCTGTAAGCAGTTTGTCTCAAAATTCTGATTTCTCCGAGGGCTGTCAGAGCTGAACATAATTGTCTGGGTGACTAGGTTCCTTCGACGTCACGCAATTATTTTCAAATCTTGTCAAATTATTGTCAAAGTGTTGCCGAGGGGTAGTTACTCTTAGGGGACATCGTACTTGTTGTCAGCTCACATATCCTGTACTTTGAAACCTTTGCAAGGGTCTTCAGTTTACACATTACGTCCCATTCACAATTCAAAAAACTCTAATTTGGGATCGTCCGTATTCAAATATTCAAATAATTCTTTCTATCTTAAAAATGTCCATTTGGAGTCTTTGTCCCAAGAGTCTTCCTTTTTGGATGTCAGCAACGTTAACGACTAAAACGTTCGCAGCAATTGTTCACAGTAAAGCAGTTCACAGTAATTATTCACAGTAAGACAGTTCACAGTAATTATTCACAGTAAGACAGTTCACAGTAATTATTCACAGT
>JJRW01S0019991.1:10336-20338 GCA_001188405.1 Loxosceles reclusa
GTGACTTTGGGGGCTTTGCATTTAAGTATTCTGTGAGATTTTAATGTCATTATTTCTGCTGCTTTTCTTTTTCCTTTTGATTTGGACGAGGGAACTCCGTTCCCTAATTTATGCTTATTCATGACGACGGAGAGGGTCTCCGTAATTTTATGGATTCTTAGACATGGTCAGCCATGCTGGATATTTTCCTGTTGCTGACTTTCTTTTTGTATTTGAATGTTGTTTGTATGCTCCACAATGACATGGTGTGAGCAGGGTTGGCCCGTCCTCTTCCACGTACAGATGAGACGGTCATCTTGGGCAAACGCGAGCTTAGATTCATCTCTGAACATGATATGACTCCAATCCGTTCACGATTCACAGCAAACGTCGTTGGTGATGAGCCGGCGTTAATGGGAAACGTCGTAAGGGTCGCCGACAAGGCACTCCAGCCTCCACTAGTCGTCGCCCGATGCTGCTTCGTGACACTACACGTCCCGGAGATATTAGTAGGTGTTGCGAATGGTGGATAGCGTAGCCTTCTAGGTTCTATCAGTGCGCTCGATGATTCGATCCATGCGAACAGTCATCGCCGGCGGCCTGCCGCTGCCCTCCACCCAATGACTGACGCCATATTGGAACCACTGCTGACAACATTGTCTCACTGTGTCATCGCTCGGTCCCTCGTACCTGGCAATTCGTCGGTATGACCAGCTTGATTCTCGGAAAGCGGTGATGCGACTTCTCTGCAACTCTCTCAATTGAATGTGACCTCATCGGGTGAGTTTCCACGGTATTCGTCTTGCTAACAGCACTACCACAGAAACCGGTCGGAGTTGACACGGCGGGGGTGCACTGGATTTTTGTATACGTCGGCGTGCTCGTTCGCGATGCGTTGTACACTGCAATGTCCACCCACAAAAGACTTCAAAGTATGCATAGAGTTACAGCGTCAGCGTAGCTTAATCAGTTAAAGCGGCCACTCTGGAGCTCTGGGGATGGCAGATCCGTCGGTTCGAATCCCGGCGTCGACAAAAAGTAAAGTTTTTTTTAGGAATGGGGCCCGGACAGGGACACACACCAGTGACCAAGGACCCAACTGCTAGGTCCACCGCTCAAGGTCAGCTCTATACACTGACCTCTCTTTCAAGTGGGGAGGATATAATGTCCACACATAAAGGACTTCAAAGTAAGCATAGAATTACAGCGTCGGCGTAGCTTAATCGGTTAAAGCGGCCACTCAGGAGCTCTGGGGATGCCAGATCCGTCGGTTCGAATCCCAGCGTCGACAAAAAGTAAAGTTTTTCTTTACAACACGCCCTCTATGCATTCACCGGCTGCGCGTTTTTAATGTTGTACATAGCTGGGTCGGGAAGTATTATATTTCCATGCTACGTTTTGCGACGATCCGTTGCGTTTTCTCAATGCGCAGGATTCTTTTGCAACAGTTGCATATCGAAATATTGATGCCACTGGTTCAATAGATGGGCTTCGTGTACGCAGAAACTTAAAAATTTACATACGACACTAATAATAAGCCACTTGAGAGTTATAACTAAACAGTTCAATCTGTTAAACACCTTCCTTTAAAAATAGTGCTAATAACATGTGTTTGTTTCATCAGATCTTACGTTTAACTGAGAACATGCTTTTTTCTTTGAAGTAATTTAGCAACTTCGTGAATTCAGCTGTGAAAATTTATGGAGAGGTCCAAAGTCAACTGTACTTTGAAAGATGATTTTGCGTTCCGTAGAAACGGGTTTCTTCGGAATAAAATCTGGAAGAGGAAGTAAGCTCGTTTATAACTACGGGTAATAAAAGATGCTACAGCAAGCACAAACAGACGCACGATGATGAAATGAGGTTTCACCGTTAATTAAGGGCCACAAATTGGATGATGATGCAGAAGTAATATGAGCCAAGTGTTGCAATGTTTCGACCATCAGCTATGGTTTTTATTAAGCGAATGAGGGAGTAGGTGTCAAGCGAGAGCAAACATACTAGAAATTTTGGAAAACACAGAAGCTTTCGGGATAGACTGAATTTATTCTTATTTGAGAAGAGCAAGGTAGCCCAGACCTCATCAATCCAATTGCGATGCAGACGATACCATTGCAAACGGGCGTACGGTGACCTCTAGAGAGTGGGGCACACACAACAGGTCTTCGGGTGTGTAGTTCTTTCCATCGCAAACGTCTTGCAGTAGTTATACGGGATATTAGTAGTTCCTGGGCTGCGTGTTAATTGACGTACCACGTCACCAGCTGTGTTGCGTCATTTCCTTTCCACTGAAAGAACAATTTACTGATCTTCTTGGGGTGCTATACTGCTAGGATGACCTCCCCTTTCCTTACGCTTGATGCATGTTTCACTAGTTTCAAATGTGGCCCATAGCCTAGAAACAATACTCTGGGCGATGTTAAATTTACGAGCAACATCTGTGATTTGCCGCCTTACTTCCAGCTTTCCGATTATTCTTCCACAAGCGAAATGATCTAAATGATGTCTGGAAGACATATCCAGAATTTCAGTATTGTAACTTCACTCTCTCCTCTCCGAATTTCACATCCAACGAAAGCTGACTGCCCGAGCCAACTGCCTGCAATTCCTTATCTGTGCTGTCCCGTAGTCGACACGTACGTAACTCAAACAATTCCATACGTTTCGTAACACAGATTATTACATCACGAATTCCTGCAACTTTCAACAGGCTGATGCTGTTCAATTTCTAACGGTAATCGTTGAAAATAGCATCCGTCCTTAACTTTTATCCACCAGTGTATATAAATCTTAACTGACCATTGAGGCCCAAGACTCATCGAACATCCATGTGGAATAATGTAAAAAGAAGCATTAATGAGTTTAGACAGCATGAGAGCCCCATATAACTAAGAGCTTCTCTGGCAAACATCGTAGGGTACTTCCTAAAGACCCAAGTGGGATGTCCGGTTCAAAATTCTCTATCTTAAACGTGCGTTCTTTTATACCTCTAATGAACCTGACATAAATGGCATCCAACATAAGGACCTTATTGACCGTCCATGGTCTTTACTTTCACAGCTGCCATTTTAATCTCAGATGACAGTACTTCGCTTTGGTTTAACAGAGGATTGAGCCGATAGGTGGATAGCAGTAACTTCAGTCATGAAACACCCAGATGTGTAACAAGAAAAAAAGACGAATGTAAAATATCAACTGTCACAACAAACTAGAAGTGTAATAAAGTTAACGATAAATGAATCAGAAGGAAAGAGAGTGCAAGGGTCATTCTAAATTGATAGTGTGCGAGTCACGATTTTTCGTAATCATCAAGACTGTGTTAAAACCTCACGATAAGCATGAAAAGAGTGTTACGTGGACCAGAATGTAATGATCTGTGAGCATGAGGAGTCAAAAGAAAATGGAAAATGGATGTCACATACCGTTATATATTGTAATTCCAATCGTTACAGAAATCCACATTCACAAGAAATTCGTTTTCTCACTTCAGAACCTCATTCTAGAAGCCCATTCATGGAGCATTTACCAAATTATGTGCAAATGTGGGATGTCTTACATTGGACAGACTCGTCGTTATTTATGTGTGTGAAATTTTGCATTCAAGAGCACACGCAATATGCTTCAAAAGGGAAATACATAAGTCTAATACACAACAATGTTGGGACCCTGCTCATAAATTCATCTTCTCTTCGAGTCTGTAATCGTAAAAATGACCCGACCCTCTCTTTACCATGATACTTTAGAAGACGTAACTATACGCTCTCATAAGAAATATTGGCCAACAGTCGCTCCTTAACCCTTGCCCTGCCCATCTACCGGGGTTCAACTCCTCAGCATCCATGACCCTCCGCCTCGCCAGATGGCGCTATCTTTACCACCGTCTAGCTATGAGTATTCCACTTCGTAACACGAAAGACTAGTAGCTGAAACTCAACCAATCTAGCATTACCAGATTTTGACCTGACTAAGCCAGTAATATGATAACTTCCGAAAACAAGTTAATCCGTGAATTCCGTATTATTGTGCAGCATATTCGCTGAAAAATCTATTTCCATGTCCATGCACACCTGCACAAAAACAGTTTAGAACTTTTTGCTAAAATTATCGTGTTCTTTTATTTATTAAATTTTATGTTTCTCCCTTATACTAAAAGAAAGAGTTTCACATGACTCACCACAATGTTTTCATAAATCTAAATAAAAGCGTATGTATTTTAACATTAGTATTCAGCCAATTGACCATTCTAATATTATTGTTTTTTAGGTTATTGCGCAGAAGTGCGACGTTTTGCTTTATGTACTATGTCGAATCGATGTTGAACTTTTTTTCCGATCTTCTATAAAAAAGAAACAGAAATTAGAGTAATGGCAGAGGAAAACAATATGTGTTTAATGAGTTATTTACAATATCCTCTATGCCACGCGTTTCTCCGAAAATGCTTGTTTTGGACAGAAGCACCTCACACACGTTAATTCTTCATGATGCGGTATCACGTGAATGGAATTATTATCCCCCAGACAAGCATAAATGTTTGATGACACATAAATTCAAAGTGAACACAGCATTGCCTTCCCTGTAGCTTAATCCGCAGAGACGTTTTCCCAACGGCATTATTAACTACTGAAAATTCTGAAACTACTCTACTAATTGTTTTGGCAAGCTACATTAATACGGGCTCAAATTCCAAATATCCCTACAATGCAATCGTCCTAACGGGAGGAAGTGCGTTAAGTTATCTCTCCTTATGTCCAAGATATAATTGGACAATTAGTAAATTTCTATTAATTCAAAGTAATATGCAATTTAGACGGTTTTCCTCTCATGCTTTAAGGAAATTCTACGGAGTGTTTTTGCGTACAATGGAATCTCTGTCATTCCCAAAAGTAAATATGTAAAGCACATTCTCACTAAAAACGCATTTCATAACGTTGTAAAGAAAACTTGTCGACGCCGGGATTCGAACCCAGAACGTTCAGCTCCGGAGCGACTGCTTTGCCATTTAAGCTACGCCGACGAGTATCTGGGTAACTTATACCGAAGTCCTTTGTGAGTGGAAATTACAATGGTAGTGACAGATGTACACTCATCGTAAAAAAATGCTCCCAGAAGGAAGGTACAAACATGAAGGAAACATGGTGGAAACGTGTGAGATTGTGAGATATACAAATGACTCAATTTACACACTCGGGAGTGCAAGTGACGCCCACAAGAAGGCGTGTGGTAGCTGAAATTGACGTAGTATATAAGGTATAATGTTATTATGGTGTGTGTTGGTTATTCCAACTCGTGCGCTTGGTTCGGTAGCAATACTTCGAAGTGTAGTATACCTCGGAGACTAGTTAGACAGAGATTTGAACAGCTGAATGCGTTTGATAAGGGTCGCATCAAAGGGTTACACGATACAACGATGAACAAACACATCGTTGTATTGCTCTCCATAGTGGTCGCGCGGAGGTGAGAGTAGCAGATTGCTGGCAGCAATGGATGGAAGTAGTCACGCACACGTGGCACGCAAGAACCTTGAGGCCATTACAAACCACAAGAAGGAAGAACCGGTGGATTGTTCGACAGGCTCAGAGCGCTACAACTGCCACGATTACAGACATTCAGAGAGCACTGCTGCTACTCTCTCTTGAACATCCGGTGAGTACCATACCGTTGACAAATGGCTGCACGACGCAAAACTGGAGGTGCGTCCACCAGTTCGAAGACTAACCTTAACCCCCAGCAACGTCACCAGACTGTAATGGTGTGGTTACCGATTTTCACGGAGCTCCGCCAAATGGCAGCAGATAATGTTCTGTGACGAATTCCATTTCTGTCTCGGTGCTGACGGCCAATGTCTCCGTGTCAAGGTAACGAGGCTAACGTCAAGATGAACGGTTTATTTTCACACGACCAGGTGGCCTGGTGTCACAGTGTGGGGTGCGATTTCGTACGATGCCTGATCACCCTTGATTTTCATCACGGGCACTTTTTGACGACCCATCGGTACGTCCGTGAGGTTCTGCAACCAAGAGTCCTGCCTTTTGTTAACGCCAACGTCTGCGTGTGTATGCGGAAACCTTAGTCTGTTGTGCCCTACAAGCTTATGAATTCAGCCCGGCATGTTCCCGAATAAACAATAGTAGGGTTAAACGAATAGGTAGGTACTTTAACAAGGGTTACTGTTTTTATAATTACTTCATATTTTTGAATTATTCGTTGGCTGGTTATTTAAAACTTAATGACCCAAGTGCATACAAGGCCATTCCGTGCCAAAGACAATGTAAGTGAAAGTACTAAATGGCTTGGGCAACTCAGGAACGTCGCTTCACTTCCTATGCTCAGCAAAATGTGAGCCCCTAAAGGGTTGGAGCTATTATCCAAGTTCCGAAAAATGGTTGAAATTTCGGAGATAATACATTCTTTCGTTGGGTTAAATACCGGTTGAACTGCGACGTCGTTTCGACGCAAATGTGTCTGTGTGAAAATCGAGTATTTCAACGATGAAAAGTTTTCACCACTTTCACTACTGCCGTTTCCTCAGCTTTCCTGGACGCCCTAGATATTCTGCAATGGCCTGTCGCATTGCCAGATCTCTTCCCAATCGAAAGTCTCTATAAAATCGAAAATCTATGTGTCGCTATCTCGCCACTCTTCTCCTACCGCAAAATCTGCAGGAAGTGTGAGAGCATCTTCAAACCGCATGGGATGGATTACCGCGGGACACTATTAGGAACCTCTAGAAGTCCGTACCGCAAAGTCTGGCAGCTTGTGTTTGCCAGCACGGTGGCTCGACGCCGTACTGAGTGACAGTACGTTTGTCTGTGCAGCTCATTAAATATTGCTTCCATCTCGGTCTCATTTTGTAATCAATTATAGTTCTTGATGACTCCGTTCTGCCGCCAAATAGCATCGTAATCCGTCATTTCTTTGTTCATGCAATTTATTGTTTTTTTTGGACGATGAATGTACAAGGTCTTTAGAAGTTAGAAAACGGTGTTTACATAGTGAAAATGTAGTAAATTTTAATTTTGTTTCAAACTTTTTTGTTGATCAGAATTTCCTGCAGAAAACTGTTGATTTTGTTTTTCGCATAAACTCTGCGGTAATTGAAACCGATTTGTCAGAAGAAAACTAGGAAATACTGGAATATTGGTCTAACTTGAGAATATCACCTTGAATTACTGTAGTATTTAAATACTACTTTTTAATATTACTTTTTTTCATTCGCAAGGATTAGGTAAACTGAATTAAAATACAATGCTAATTTGAAAAGCATGTGAAATAAAGAAAATGCTCAACATGCTGAAACAAACTGGAAGACGGAATATAGCATATATCGCATATAACATATAGGGTGCATAGTAAAATCCTTAAACTCCGAAGTAACTTTTGAATGCAGAATTCTAGAGTTGTTCAATTAATGTCTAACCACAATAAACTGACTACACTTCATGAAACGAGACTGATTGTAGCGCCTCTAGAAACAAATTTTGAAAGTTAGCAATCCTTTCGCGATTTGTAACATATAGCAAAAAATGTCAATTGAAAAATTGCAGAGCTTTAGAGATTTAGTATGAAATGACACGGTACATAAAACAGTAACTTGATTAGAAGCCATGAAATACATATCCCTCGGTATATCATCACAGGCATAATAACTACGAGCACAGCAGTGTGCCACTTTAAGGAGAATGCGAATTTACTAGTACAACTAACATGTGTCAGCAATGTACGATTCAGTTTAGTAAGATGTTCTTAAAGAAGTAGGGCATTATGAAGAAAAAAGCATACAACAATATTCTAAAAATATGATATGTCAGTAATTAAGTGTACAGTTGTCAAGTTTCTTCGATCTGTCCATTATTGGCAGCAACACACATCTGTCGTCGAGCTCGAACTTCTTGATGGACGTTCTGCAACATTTCAGGTGTTACGTTACCCCATGGTTGGATAATAGCTTTTTGGATTGTTAATATTGCGCAGTGGTAAGCTGTACACCTAAGCTTTCACATAATCCCCACAAGAAAGAGCCCAATATGGCTAGGTGAGGTGACCTCGGAGGATACTCCACAATACTTCCATAATCGATATCTTGTGCTCGAAGTATTTCTAGAAGAACCTTCTCACTGACGCCAGCAAATGTGGTGGAGCGCAGTTATGCTTGAATCAAACAGAATGCAGCTGGACTAACGGCAAGTCATCTACGAATTCAGTTACAATAGTTTGCAATAGCCAGAAGTATTTGTGTCCAGTTAAAGTTCCTTCGTAGAATACTGGTCCTATGAGGCGAGAGTTCCAAATTCCCCCCAGGTCATTAAGAGATCACCGTACATGATGACGATCTTCTTGCTGCTATGATGGGTTTTCAAGTGCCAATAGTGCGAGTTGCACAGGTTTAACACCCCGCAGAGGTGTAATTTTGCTTCGAACGTCTACATAATGCGAAATTCGACTGTACACATTCAGTATGTTAATCACGAAGGTGCACAGGTCATGCCGTCTCTGAGAAATTTTTGCCAGCAAGCCTTACTGTACGGGTGAAGACGCATTTCAATGCAAAATTTACGATACGCACCCAAATGTAAGGCCACACGCAGCACTGTGTGATGTCCACCCACAAAAGACTTAAATATAAACTACCCAGATACCTCGTCGGCGTAGCTTAACCGGTAAAGTGGTTTCTCCGAAGGTAAACGTTCCGGGTTCGCATCCCGGCGTCGACAATTTTTCTTTACAAGTGGTGTCTTTTGTAGTGCAGTGTGGGTGGTCTAGCGCATATGCGAGGACATCCACTGGTTGCATTGCCTCAGCTACAAGTCTGGGCCTACCCGAACAGGGACGACTTGTAATTCAACCTGTTCCCCTAAGCCGACAACCCACTTGGATGATAGCCGACAAGGTAGGGTGAGAACGATCACAAGGAAGTAATGGATACTGTCGTGCTGTCTCTCTTACCGGACGACAGCCTTCCCCGTATAAAAGAACCAACTCGCAATATTCCTCTTTGAAATAACTAGCCATGTTGAAACTCAAAGATTCAGTCCACGCACTATCTTAGAAATCTTTTCTGGTCCCCCAGTTTATGCACGATGCGCTATGACGTGAAGTTCCATTTACGTACAAGCACTTTTTGGAGGATTACAAATTTCGTTCCAATAATTTACGCTTTGTGATATCATTCGTGACGTACTGATTCCAGTGATCGGGGATACCAAAACATGTGAATTCCAGGGATTCTAATCAAGCTATTGCTGTATGTATAACGTCATTTAACATTAAATCGGTGACGCCGTACACTTTTCCTTTTGACGTTTTTTCGCTATCTTTCACAGTTTTTGCGATAGTATCGCTAACTTTAAATTCACTTTTAGGGACCTTGCAATCAGTCTCCTCTGATACAGCATAGTCATTTTACTGCAGTGTAATTCCCATCCACGAACGACTTTAAAATAAGCTACTCAGTTACCCCGTCGGCGGTGGTTAACCTGTAAAGCGGTCACTCTAAAGATGACAGATGCGTTGGTTCGAATCCCGCCGTCGACATAAGTGAAGTTTTTCTTTACAACAGGTAAATATTTCTTCCACAACTATACCTTTCTGTGCTCAAAAGTTATATCGGTGTTTGAGGTTACCCAAAAATATGCAACATACGGGCAAGCAGATTCATTTATATAAGAAGAACACACACACGCACAGGTCTCATATGAAGCTTGCATTAAAAGTACATGTAAAAGAAGAAAGAAGTTTTGATGTTTAACTGTGTTGAAAAGCATGAATAATATAAAACAACATTAACTACATTTGTAGAAAATTGAAGTCTATATTGAGGTTCTACGAATAAGAATCTAGCTTCATAAATATAAGGAGTGCATGCTGCATATGCTAGAAGATAGCTTACCAAAATTACTATCATAAGTAGAATCCTTGAAAATTTCAATTTACTATTTTTGCAGTGTTCCTTACGCTCATAGAGCTAGGTTGATATTTCCAGAATTTTAGAGGCCAATGATTTAGTTTCGTAGAATTTTGATTATA
>JJRW01S0020130.1:37063-50917 GCA_001188405.1 Loxosceles reclusa
CCATGAGTTCACAGTCCAGTGGCTCACTATTACTGCAATAAGTTAACGTCTTCGTTCCAGAATACAAATAGAAATCTAACTATGGACAACTGGTTCACATCTGTTAGTACATAAAATTCTTACTAGAAAAGAAGATAACTACTGCGGGAACGCTAAGAAAAAATAGAGAAATACCTCCTTCCTTCTTAGAAGTAAAAACCCGAGAGAAAAGTTCTGCGATGTTTGCATTCAGTGATCCACTAATGCTTTTTTCCTACTGTCCACCCCAAAATAAAAAGATTGTTCTGCTACTTTCCACGATGCACGAGAAAGGTGACGATCCAGATTCAACTACTTTACCTGAAATGATTGAATTCTACAATCAAGCCAAAGGCGGTGTTGACACCCTTGATCAGTTGTGTCATACATACTCCTGTTCCAGAAAAACGAGGCGCTGGCCATTGTGTCTTTTCTACAGCTTGCTAAATATTGCAGGAGCGAATTCTATGATACTTCTGGCAGGCCCAGATGCACCAGCGAAAGAATTAATGAAAAACACGTTCGTTTCTGAAAACACTTGCAATGGATTTGGTGAAGCCTCATATGTTGAGTCGTTTGGGAGTACCAACTTTGCCTCAGGAACTCCATGGAACTATTTATCGTTTCCAAATGGTGACTTACGAAGAAGTTGCTACCTGTAAACCCGAACCATCAGCCGGAAGATGTGCATTCTATAAAAGGTCGAGGGACAGAAAATCAAGAATAAAATGTACTATGTGTAGAAAGTTCATTTGTTTAGAACACCAAAAGAAAGTGTGCCCTAATTGTTTCTAACTTGTTTTTTTCAATTTTTTCAAAGTTAAAATATGTTGAAACTTCGCTCTTTTTATGTTTGTTTTGAAAAAAATCATACGAAGCTTATTTTTCACATTATTGGGGTACATATGTACCCCAGGGTACCATTCACGTCATAAAAATTATGGGTAGCATTCAAGGGTTAATAGAGGTGGTACAATGTGGTGTGCCGTGTTATAAAACGTAATTCCAGAGGATTCTGCGAGTACGGGGGCATGATGTGGGGTCCTGATGCCTGAGCCGGTTATTAGTGATCACTGTTTGACACATCATAGCTTTGCAGGCACTTGTACCATTAATTGAAATAAATCTTATATCCCCCCCCCCGGGTGCCCCAGCGATTTAGTTTCATTGCTTTATTTTTGGTACAGTCTACAGTCAGCAAAAGTATTTGTACGCCCACGAAACTGCCGTTTACGGATTACTCAATGTAATTTTATATTTTATTTGATCACGCACACGCAATAGGGAAAGAGTGAAACTAAGTTTAGCAAGAAACAAAACTATAGGAGAAGTATTAGCACACTTAAACATTGTATGCGATTGATGTCACTTCAGTATTCGGTGTCTGTTAGCATTTGTTATTGCGTCTGAACGCCAGGGGATTGTCAGAATTTTTGATATCTGTTCTTTTGAGCTTCCGGTAAGTATTCTCGAATGCTTATAAAGTACACGCACTCGAGGTGGCGTCTTGTGGCGTGGGAAACTGACCTTAAAACAACTAGAAGCCATGTATCCCCAAACCATAATATTCCTTCCGCCATGACCCCCCCCCCAAGGGGCTCATCCTTTGGTAAGTACAAAAGGTAAGTACCCGAGGTTCCCGAGCCATATAGGGTTTCGTAATCGCCTTATGTGTGGCACAGCATTTCTTTTATAAGCCCTTGTGCCATTGAACTTCAAATAACCAATCATCCGCCATGCTTAATTGTAGGAAGGATATTTTTGACTTTATAAGTAGTGTTACTTTTCTGTGCAGATCTTCAGAACGTTTCTTATAGCCTGATAAGTTTCTTTTCATATGAGAAGATAACTTTTCCAAAACTTCAAAGGTTGGGCCTGCATTTTAATACGAAATCCATTTGTTCATTCCTGTTTTCAACGTTTTTATGATGGGTTTTTACCCTTTAAGCTGATGGAGCACATTTCTGATAGTGTGTGTTAGTTATGTAAGGTTCTGAAGCAATGTCAATTGCTACTTTTCTTTAGATGTCATTGGATCAATTAAGACATTCCTCACAATACTGCTTGTTCTAATGGTCATCTTTACAGGCCCTTGTACTATTGAACTTCAAATAACCAGCCAATTTTTCTTTTTTTTTATTATGAACCGAAAAGTTGATTTTTAAAAGTATCTTGAATATCCATAGACCTTATTCGCGAAGAGCAAGAATAGGATCGCACATTTTCGAAGCCATTTCAGATTTACGCAAAGTAATGGGTAACAATAATTAGAAATTGATTTGTTCCTTTTCAACCTTTGATAAGAAACTGCTGTGCAAAATTTGCAATCTTCTCCAATTTCAGAAAGAGTCCATTTCCTTGTTTAACGAGATGTGCCAATACTTTTTGCATTTCGATTCTTACGAAGTTTTTCATATTTCCACCTAGTGTTTTCACTGTATTTCTGTTGTAGCGCTAGTATAATCAAATAAAATACTCTATAAAATTACGCTGATTAACTAAGTCCTTGTACCATGAAATATCAATCAACCAACAAAAATACTGCATTTTAAATTATTACGTCTTTGTTTCTTGCTGTTTTAAAATAGTTTTTGTACGGATGTCTAAGGAGCATGTTACATATCTCTTAATGGTTATCCATTTTGCGAGTATGAAATGAGGTGGCACGGCCGATATCGTTTGTTTCCATTTATTAGATCATGACTTTTGCTGGTCAGTGCCCGTAAAATTCAGCTAACCAATCCTTACGAAGTGATTTAAAAGAGGAAACCTTAATGTGATGAAATTATATTGGAGATTAAAATACTAATTACATTTGCTGATGTTGGCATATAGTCTTTGGTAAAATATGTAGATTTCAGGAGTTCGATGCTGAAGGAGTTTTGCATTTTGATTTTTATAGCCATATCAGTTTCATATGTCTGGAATTTAAAGTGATTTATTCCACTTTACAGAAAAATTTCTTCCGCAGACTACCCCTGAGCCGTGAGGTGGCGTTCCCGTTCCATATAGTGTTCCGTGATCACCTTGTGTTTTGCTAAGCATGATCGTTACAGACCCTTGGGCTACTAAACTCCAAATAGCCAACCAACCGCATTCGCTTATCTCCTTATAGGTACTTTCTTTATGAGTGAACTTTCAATGGAATAACCATAGAGAATCGCTAAGACTCTTAATAATAGAGAATGGTTAATACGTAGAATAAGGGTGAGTCACGAAAGCCGCCAGGACAATAATGGAAAATGTGCGTAATGGGTCAGTGTTTTTTTTTTTTTTTTTTTGTTCTCAAAAGTTTTCGCTTTCCTGAAAGTCCTCTCAGGGGCTTTTTTTGTGAGTACGGAGAGTGACGTTGCGTTCCCGGGGTACCCGAACCATTTAGTGCTTCGTACTTGCCTTGTATTTGGTACAACATGCCCTTTACAGGTCCTGTCATTGAATTCCAATGAATCAACTTTTCCTGGGAACGAGGCTGAAGACTGCCGCAAAGTCTTCTGCGGGTCGTCTGCGTATGCCCGTCCCATTCACCGACTAGAATCCCGTTGTTCGAGCTCGTCTCCATGCTCGTTGGAAAGGCTTCTGGGACACACAGACTGGGAACAAGCTGCATGCCATACAACCTGTGGTAGCGGACTGGCCTAGAACTTCTCGCCTTACTCGTCGAGAGGACTTGCTCACTCGGCTCCGCATTGGACACAGGTTTGACACATGGCTTCCTTTTGCGTGGGGAGGAGCCACCTACGTGTTCTGTCTGCCATTCAGGTTTGTCAATTCACCACATCTTCATTTCCTGTCTTGTTTTTAACTCTCTGCGTTTTCAGCTTTTTCATTCTACAGTTTTAGATCTTCAAACTATTTTAGCCTCATCCGATTTTATCGTTTTATAGCGATTTTTGCTTTCGTGCAATTTGTTTCACGAACTTTAACTTTTGTATTTCTTGAATTTTACTTAGTGGTGAGCTGGTCTCATCACCCCGTTTTTTATTCGCTTTACTATTTACTGTCACTCTTCTGTACCCTTGTCGGGTACAGGTTTTTGTCGCCCTGTTCCTTTTATGTTTGTTTTACTCTTGTTTTGTGTGGCTATCAAATGTTTGGCACAGAATGGCCTTTCAAGTTTTGTGCCATTAAACCACCATCAACCAACCAATGAATTAACCAACATTTCGTCATCTTGGTTTTATCTCGCGAAACCGGAATTTCACGATTTCCTTTTCAGGATCACTTAAATGTGTTACAAGAGACATTGTTTATTGGGCCCAAGAAGGTGCTCGAACTAGTTTCACTTTTATTTCTGTGCCGTTCGCGTGTCGGCGTCATAGTCATGAGATTTTCATGATTACGCTAATCTAACTGTCCGGAGGAAAGCCTAATTTCTTTTTATGCGTTATTTATTGAAGTTTTGCGCAATTATTTTGTGATACCTTCACTTCCGTTGTGTAGTTTTTTTTTTTTCTTTTTATGGATTACTTTTACATACGTAATGACATTTCAGTTTCGTCTTTCCCTGTTGTCGCTTGGTATTTATATTCTTTTATTACTTGTTGCTCGTAAGATAAGTGTTTCTGTTTAGTATTTGTTGGTTTAGTAGTTTTTAATCCTTTTCATTGCGAGCACTGATAAACTTGCGATTCTTCATTCAGCCTTGTTAGATATCAGCGAATTCGAACGGTAACTTATTTGCAAAACGTCCGCACCGTTGGGCGAATTCGCGTTCCAGGACGCAATTCCATTTACTTCATATAGAAAATGTTTAGCCACCATACTTCTATGTTGATGTTAATTTCAACGAGAACCGAATCGCCGTTATTTCTAACAGTCTGGAAAGCCTATCAGGGGCTCACAATTTTGGTGATTACGAGCGAGTTACATGGCGACCTCGAGGCGGTCGTCATTTAGTGTTCTGGCAATCACCTTTGTGTTTAGTGGAGCATGGCCGTTTCACAGGCCCTTGTGCCAAACAAATTTCGAATAACCAAGGGACTGGAGAAAGGGGCCATTAAATTGAATAATTCGTTTGATAATGTGAAAGCCACTCCAGTGGCACAGTGGTACCGCAGACTGGCTACAGTGATGAGCAGGGTTTAGATTCCCAGTTAGCATTGGTGTGGGTGTTTGTCTTCACCTTGTTCGTGCTAATCTCATGTCTGGCACAGCACGACCTTAATATGCCCTAGATCCATAAAACTATCATAACTGGTGATATGAAAAGCCTCGTAAGAGAGAGGGGCCCCTGATTGTCTCTTTCGCGGAAGACTGAACTCTCCAAAAAAGGGTACAGAGAGTGACGTGGTGTCTCCAACGTGCTCAAGCTATTTAGTTGTGTTTCGTACGTACTTTGTGTCTAAAGCAGCATGGCATTATCAGTTATGAAATTTCAACCAATCGCAAGAGAATGTTCTCAAGTCTCATGCTACATATTGCCTTACAATGGAATTGTCGTGGTTTTTGTTCATATTCAGATGATCTAAAGCGGTTGTTGCATTTACCTTCTCCCATGTGTGTGGCTCTACAAGAGACGTCTTTTCGCCCGGGAGGCTAACTGCAAATATGTGGTGGTGGAGTTTATCGTGCTTACAGTTTCGTTACAATCTGTATACTCATACTGATAACATTTTAGTAAAGTATATGTGTATTCCTCTTCTAAAATAAAGAATCCTCTCTCTGATGCTCGGGGCATTTGCTTCTCTCCTTTCATCCCTTGTCAGGCACAGATTGGTCTTTTTAAGAGGCTTTTGTGCCATTAAACTCAAACCTCCCAGCACTTGTTTCCCTCAGGAGCTTGCCTTTTGGTGAGTACGGGCAGTGAGTAGCGTCGCCGAGGTGACCAAGCCATGTAATATTGGGTAACGTACTTGTGTTTGGGTGTGCATGTCCTTTACAGACCCTCGTACCATTAAATTCCAGCCAACCAACCTTCCAGCACTTGTCATCGTTGCTCTGACACTTCTGACATCTTTGCAGGCTGGTGCCGACAATTTCTGTTAGACGTCTGCCTATTTTGTTCCTTAGAACTGTCGCCGAGAGGAAATTTCGCTAATTCCGATCTTCAACAAATACGTAGCCTGCATTGGAGTTGCTTGTTATACTAATACCAGGGGTCTAGCTGTCCACAGTTTGGCTGAAGCCTTTCAATGTCATTTAGGACAATATACGCGATACATGCGAAAACTGCCACAGCCGATTTAATATGTAGTGAAACACACTCGAAGCGATAATCTGAACATGAATGCACTGGTCCAATATATCAGCCAACAGTTTTCTGTGCCATAAAACTTCAACTGAAAAATCAGCCAGAGGCCCCCCTCAGGGGCTTACCTTTTTGGTACGTACGGGGGAAGGTCGTGGCGTCCCCCAGGTGCTTGAGCCGCATGTGTTACCGTTCTGTTCTTCCTTCGCCTGCCGATTATGTTTATGTTGTTTCGTGCAGACCTTTGGTTTAGTTCCGTTTATGTACATTTATTTACATTTAACTTCAGCTCCATTGTCCACCGTTTCTCTCCCCCTAGGAGCTTACCTTTTTGGTAAGTATGGGGAAGGTTTGGCGTCCCCTAGGTGCCTCAGCCACGTGTGTTTGTGTTTTGTTCTTTCTTTTGACTCCCAGTTATGTTCTTGTGCTGTCGTTGTCACGACGTTTGGTTTTGTTCCGTTTCAGTGCCTTTGTATGCTTTCAGCTACCTATTTTTGACGTCCACCCTAAACCTTTTAGTTCTTGTGCCTGTTTCGTCTGTCACATCGTGTCTTGTGTTGCCTTCCTGTTGCACTTGCGTTTTTCTTCCAGGGATAGCGATCCACACGGCTATTCCCTACGTTTAGAAGGTTTCCATCTTCGCCTTCAGCGTGGCTGCACATTTGCCGTGTGCGGCGACCCGTGTCGCTGGAAAGGGGAATCCTGGCAGTTGAAGGGTGAGGTACTGGCCCCAGTACAACTGCTTTGGCCCCTGCTTCAGCCAAACAGGAGCTTCAGTCGTGGCCTGGACTGCTGCAATCGGTTAGACGGCGGGTTCCTTCACGTCCCCCGGCTAGGGTCAACTGATCGGACGGGTCGGCGGGATTAGTCTTCCCGTTTGGCTAGGCTGTGATGGTATAGCTCCTGGTTAGCCCTGGCGTGCTTGCACGTCCCCTTGTTGAGCTCGGTGGTGGTTGGGGCTGCTGGGAGCCGAATCTTCTAAAACTCCATAGAGACCAAACCTTTATCACCTTCGTCCTGGTCTGCAAAACGGGCCCGAACCGAATGCCCTGCTACATCTTCTACTTCCTTGTCACATTCACCTTTTCCCATTGTGTATTCCCCAGAGCCGCATTTTCGAAACTCACTTTTGTCATATCCAAAGGTTTATATGCTTTAGCTGGCACACCTAAGTCGGTGAAGAAGTTACTCTCCATAGACTTATTGGCGGAAAAAAGGTTCTTCTGCCCAGTCTGCTACGTTGTTGAACTGTACGTCTTTCGCAAACCTGCTTGTTGCCGTGACCCTTCACGGTACTTCAAACACCTCCCGCGGATTTATCTCTGAATTGGATCTTCTCCCCGTCTCTGAGGAAAGCTTCTTGCAGAACTCTCCGACCAGGGAGTTCAGGTAGTGCGACGTATTACTATGCAACGTCAGATGATGGTGAGACTTCCAACAAAACACTTTATTTTGATTTGCCAAGCCCGTGTTGCCGACGCAGATAAAATCTGGTTACCTCGTATGTTCCGTACGGCCATATGTTCCCAATCCGCTACGCTGTTTTCAGTGCCAGCGTTTTAGTCATGGACAGACATCATGCCGTAGAGTTGCTACTTGCCCTCGCTGTGGGCGTTCTGCGCACGAAAAGTATTGCCCTTTTCACTATGCTGTCTTAACTGCCAGGGAGATCACCCGGCCTATTCTCGGTCCTGCCCCAAGTAGCAGGAAGTGAAAAACATTCCGCAGGTGAAGGTAACGCAGAATCTTCCGTATGCTGAAGCGAGAAAGATCGTGTCGCCTGCGCCACCCCGTGGGTCTTACGCGGGTGTTGCTCGCAGCTGCAGGTAGAAAGAGGTACAAACGTCGCTCATCTTTCGGTAGTAGTTTGTCTTGCCAGTTCCATTTCTACCCCACAATCACTCCCGGCGAGGGTCTACTGATCGGCCGGGTGGGGGAGATTAGTTTTCCCGTTTGGATCGGCTGTGATGGTATAGCTCCCAGTTAGTCCTGGGGTGAGATACCCTCCCCTTCTTGGGTTTGGGGCCGCCGGCAGACGAAGTTTATTTTACTATGGAAAAAACAGCTTAAAACCTTCTTCGAGCGAGTCCTCTAAGAGGGTCCTAACCGATTGTTCTGTTTCATCTCCTAATATCGTGTCACCTTCACCTACTGTTCTCATTATGCATTCCTCAGACCCCACGTTTTCAAAGTTATCGCCTTTTGTCATGCCGAAAAGCCTATATGCTCTAGCAGGCACACCGAAGTCGGTGAAGAAGTTACGCTCCGGCGACCTATTGATGAAAACAGCTTCTTCTGCGAAGTCTGCTACGTTGTTGAACTGCACGTCTCTCGCAAACCTGCCCCCAGGGGGCTTGTATTCTTTGCAAGCAGGGGAGTGGCGCCCCCGGGCCCTGAGTTGGGCGTCGCATTCTTCCATTTCCTTGCGACTCCCCTTTCCTATATTCTTTTTTTCTTCCCCTCTTTCCTTTCCTCTACCCCTATCTTTTTTTTCTCTTCCTTTTGTTTTATTTTTTTCGTTATTGTGTTACACCAAGGCTTAGCGTTCCACGTAGCTATAGTCTGCATGGTGGAGGGGGTTATGGCTCCACCTTCGCGTGGCCGCATGTTTGCCGTGTGCGGCGACCCGTGTTGCTGGAAAGGGGGATCCTGGCAGTTGAGGGGCGAGATATTGCTCTCAATACACTGCTTTGGCCCCTGCTTCACACTAGACGGGAGCCTCAGTCGTGGCCCGGACTGGGGCAAGCGGTTAGACGGTGGGTTCCTTTGAGTTCCCCCGGCTAGGGTTAACTGATCGGCCGGGTCGGAGGGATTAGTCTTCTCGTTTGGCCCGGCTGTGATGGTAAAGCTCCCAGATAGCTCTGGCGTGCGATGATCGTCCCCTTGTTGGGCTCGGTGGTGGGTGGGGCCGCCGGGAGCCGAAGATTATCTTTCTATGGAAAAAAGCAGCTTAAAACCTTCTTCGAGCGGGCCCAAGAGGGCCCGAACCGATTGTTCTGAATCTTCTCTACATCTCACTTCACCAGCACCTACATATCTCATCATGCATTCATCCGAACCTGCATTTTCGAAATTATCGCCTTTTGTTATCTCCAAAGGCCTATATGCGTTAGCTGGAACACCGAAGTCGGTGAAGAAGTTACGCTCCGGCGACTTGCTGGTGGAAACAGCTTCCTCTGCCCAGTCTGCTTCGTTGCTAAAATGCACGTCTTTCACAAATCTGCCTGTCGCCCTGACACCTAACGGTTCTTTGAATACCTCCCGCGGAGTGCTCTCTGAATTGGATCTCCTCCCTGTCTCTGAGGTGGAGCTTCTTGCAGAGCTATCCGATCAGGGAGTTCAGGCAGTGCGACGAATTACTATGCGACGTGATGGTCACATAGTTCCCACGCGGCACGTCATTTTGACTTTCGCGAATCTTGTGTTGCCGACGCACATTACAGCTGGTTACCTCTCATGTCCCGTACGGCCATATGTCCCCAATCCGCTGAGCTGCTTTAAATGCCAGCGGTTTGGTCATGGGCAGACATCTTGCCTTGGAGTCGCCACTTGCCCTCGCTGCGGACGTTCAGCGCACGAAAATGATTGCGCTTTTTCCACCTGCTGTGTAAATTGCCAGGGAGATCACCTGGCATATTCTCGATCTTGCCCCAAGTGGCAAGAAGAGAAAAACATCCAGCAGGTCAAAGTGACACAGAACCTCTCCTATGCTGAAGCGAAAAAGCTCGTGTCGCCGGCGCCGCCCCGCGGATCTTACGCGGCGATCACCCGTAGCTGCAAGTCGCAAGAGGTGGAAACTACGCTGACATTTCCGCCATCATTTGTGTTGCCAGCTCTTTCATATATCATTTCACCTCCACCATCTTCTGAGCGCCGGAAGTCTATTCCGAAGGCTTCCTCTTTAGCTCAGACATCAACACCTTAGCCTTCTAAATCAACTTCTACGCCGAAATTTACTAAATTAAAACCACCGGGTTCTAAAACGTTACACAAGAAGCTCGCTTCTGGCGCAGTAGTTCATGGATCCATAAAGTTGTCAAACTTGTTCAGTGAGCTCTCCGCGTTGGAGGATGATTGCATGGATACTGCTCCTCCTGCTACTGTGCACAAACCTTCCAAGCGGGAGCCCACACCATCTAAGCCGCCTCCTACTTAATTCTATGCCTCATACTATTGTACAATGGAACTGTCGTAGTTTCCGTGCTAATGTCGATGACTTGAAACGGTTGTTGCACACCCATTCTCATGTGTGTGTTGCTCTGCAGGAAACCTTGATGCGTCCGACAGCTCAGATACAAGTGCGTCACTATGGTGTTTATCGCGTAGACGACGACTCGTCAAAGTCTCGAGGAGTCGTTGCTCTTCTCGTCTCCCACCACGTGCCATCCATAGCTCTGACGCTTCAGACGCCTTTACAGGCTGTTGCTGTACGTACTTCTCTCGGCCATACGCTCATGGTTTGTTCTGTGTATCTGCCACCGGGAGACCGAGTGGCCTTTACTACTTTAGTCAATCTGGTGTCTAAGCTTCCGCAACTGTTTCTGCTTCTCGGAGATTTTAACGGTCACACCACTCTGTGGGGAAGTTCCTCTACCAATAGCAGGCGTCTAGTTGTTGAGCGCTTGTTCACAGATCTCGACTTGGCCCTGCTGAATACTGGTGAGAATGCGTATTTTCATGCCCCAAAGCGGTCATTCACTGCTTTGGATCTGTCATTTTGCTCTCCATCACGGTACCCTTTGTGGTCGTGGTCTGTCTTTTCGGACCCTATGGGCAGTGACAATTTTCCCATTTTGTTGTCCTATACCACTACTGCGTTTTCCAGCTTGCCGAGGTGGAAAGTTTATTGTTCAAATTGGGATCGTTTTGCCACTTAGCTATGTTCACGGAAGACTTGAGACTCCGACCATTGATCAAGCAGTGGACCAGGTGGACGTGTGTTCTTCAAGCAGCCGCGTGTTCTGTAGCACTTCAACGCACTTACCACGTTCGCCTAAACCTTGATGGAACCACGATTATTCTGCAGGCCGAAAAGCGCAGAAAAAGGCTTGGGACATTTTCCAGATATCCGACTCCGTGTAACATGGAGCGTTTCCAGCGGGCTCGAGCGTATTCCCGTAAGGTCCGCCGTGCAGCCAATGAGAATCGTGGCGGAAGTTTGTGTCAGCATCACGTCTTCTACTAGTTCGAAGGTTCTTTTTGGGACAAGATTCGTCGCATCTGTGGTCGTTACATGTCCCACCCCATGTCTTGTTTGTGGACGGATGGTGGAACCGTGTCAGGTATTCTCACGATTGCGAACGTCTTAGCTGAATGCTTTTCCCAGGTTTCTCGTACTTCCAATTACAGCACATCGTTCCAGGCTGAGAAATCCTGCGAAGAACGTACAGAGATTTCCTTCCGACCTTTTACGTCAGTTGGATACAACTCTCCGTTTACGTCTCTTGAGCTGCAAGCAGCTCTGTCGCGTTCTCACGATACTGCGCCTGGACCGGACACTGTGCACTACACCATGTTGCGACATTTGTCTCCTGATTCATTCTGTGTTGTTGCGGTTGTTTAAACGCATTTGGCCGGAGTTTCCGTATGCATGGCGACATGCTATTGTGCTACCTTTTTCGAAACCTGGGAAGTATCCCACGTTTCCTTTGAATTACAGACCTATTGCGCTGACCAGCTACATGTGTAAGTTACTGAAACGGATATTCATGCACGTTTGGTGTATTGCCTCGAATCTCGTGCCATCTTGTCCCCGTTACAGGGCGGTTTTAGGCGGCTTCTCTCTCTCCCTCGTTCAACTGTGGATAATTTACTCACCCTGGAAACGTCTGTCCGGAAGACGTTCATTCGTCATGCTCACCTATTGCCGATTTTCTTTGACCTGGAGGAAGCCTACTATCGCACCTGGCAGTATGGTATATTCCGTGGTCTCTATACTATGGGGATCCGGAGAAACCTGCCGGTATTTATCCAGAATTTCTTGGCAGATCGTACTTTCCAAGTTCGTGTAGGCACGACTCTGTCCTGCCACTTTCTTCGGGAAGAAAGCTTCCTCCAGGGCGCTATTTTAAGTTTCACGCTATTCATCATAAATCTGAATGACATTCTGTCCACGCTTCCTCCGGGAATCCAATGCTTTTTGTACGTCGATGACTTGCAATCTTCTTACAGCTCAGTGAACATGCAACTTCTCGAGCGTCAGTTACAGCTGAGCTTGAATCGGCTGTTTCATTGGGCGGATGACAATGGGTTTAGCTTTTCGCCGGAAAAGACCCTCTGCATGCATTTTTGCCTTAGACGTGGCTTGCATCCCAATCCAAGTCTCCTTTTAGGATCAGTTGCGATTCCGTTCGTTCCGGAAACCTGTTTTCTTGGCGTCTCATCTTCGACCGATCTCTCACACACACTTTCGAAGCACATATTAGTCATCTGAAAGTGAAATTTACCAAGGCGCTAAGTTGTGCGTCTAAGAAAGGGCCAAAGACCAGAAATCGAGGAAATATGCGACTTTATAATGTTGAAGCGCCTTTTAGAAGATTGCTATCGACATAACCGTTCCTTTTCCCACAACCGAAAGAGACAACAAATACTTGTGATAATGGATTACTTCTCGAAGTGGCCTGAAGGTATTCCACTCCCGGACCAAGAGGCAGTCACGGTAGCAGAAGCCTTAGTGAATACAAGAATAAGCTGTTACGGAGTGCCTATGCAGCTGCATTCTGGCCAAGGAAGAAACTTCGAATCGGCCGCATTCAAAGAATGTGCTCTCTGCTAGTGATCGACAAGACCCAAACGACACCGCTACATCCGCAGTACGACGGCGTGGTAGAACGCTTCAACAGAACCATTACCCAACATTTCTCCATGTTTGTCTCTCAAGATCAGCGCGACTGGGACTTAAGCGTGCCACAGTTTTTGCTGTCGTACCGCAGTGCTGTGCACGAAACAACCGGTATAACACCAGCTCAAGTGCTTTTTGGGCGAAATCCACGTCTGCCGAGTGATCTGTACTACGGGCGGCCCGGCGAAGTGACTGCAGTCAGTGAATATGTACAACAACTACAGGGTAAGCTGGAGCGTGTACATCAACTGGCCAGAGACCGCATCCGAGTGGCTACAGATCGAATGAAGAAGAGGTACGACTTCTCCCATGAGCCCCGCGGCTGCGTTCCAGAAAGGTGACCAAGTGTGGCTTTACAACCCGCAACGAAAGAAAGGACTTTCGCCAAAGTTTCAGAGACATTGAACTGGGCTGTACACGGTTATCAAGTGCCTAAATGACCTTGTTTACCGGGTAAGACTGTCGCAACGTTCCTGGTGCAAGGTTGTACATGTGGACAAACTTGCACCTTACATGGGAAGTCCATGACAGAATCACTATATCAAACTTATTTTTGTAATTGTGTTTTCTTTTGTCTACTGTTATGCAAGTTTTTTCTTTTGTGTGTAAGTGTAAATACCACATTCTTAAGTTTTCAATGTACATGGTAGAAAAACAATCTGTTATTTTGAATCTTGCAATGTTGTTCTTTGTTAATGCCAATGTTGTCTTTTGTTGATTTGAATTTTTGTAGTTTGGCATTTTTGTTAACTTCAGCGTTTGGATTTATCAATTTTAGTTTTTTTTTTGTTTGTCAATCTGAATATTG